>JAUTYZ010068586.1:0-12026 GCA_032273725.1 Panulirus interruptus | reverse complement strand
TCTAACAGGTGGGGTAACACTCATCTTCCCTACCCCCACTGACCACTATCCTGTGGTAGCAGCAGCTTGCTCATTCTAGGATTGCCTTCAACCAGTCCAAGTCTGTCACTCTAATGATGTCATCATGCACCTCACTCCAGGTAAATGATCTGCCTGGCAGCTTCAAATCTGCAAACTAAATGTCACCAAAACGGGGTCATCATCGGTAGAGATAAAGTTTTTTTTGAAAGAGAACAAGAGAAAGGCAAGGAAATGTGCTGTCTCCATTCACATGTGTGGTTATTGGTAATTGAGCCTGGCACTATGCCTGTCACAGAATTTTCTTACATGGTCAAGACAGATTAAGCAGTTTACAAATTTTTGCCTATGACAAAGCTATACAGTTTCTACAGACCTTAACTAATATTCATGCTGCAATTCTTTGTGTGCTTAAGAGAAGATTCAATAATAATACCACTGATCAGAGATTTACATTGGTCCTATCAATACAGTGGTCATTATTTCTAATGCGAATAAACAAAGCACTGAAAACTGTCCTGTTCTAATACAACATTTATGCTGCTTAAGTCTAACAGAAAGGTTATTACCAGTCTGTCCAATATAATTCATACTGCAGCTTCTGTAAGGTTTTCTGTAAACACGGCCCTTAGAATTTTCTGATGAGTTACTGATTAGAATACTGTTAATAGTGTTGGTATTACTGAAGGCTACATTCACATTTAAGGCTTTGAGTAGATGGGGAACTAAAGTAAAATCATCACACCATGGTAAAACAAAAAGATTCTTGGTATCATGGGGAGGCTTGGGGATAACTCTATAAAGTGATTTCTTTGCCAAATTAAGAGATTTAACTTGGATCCAATGCTATATATATGTTCTCAAACTCTTCATCTAAGAATTCCGGACTGCATATACGTATTACGTAATGCCCTAAGGAACATCGACACGAATGTTGATTGTTTAACTATATCATGTTCTGCAGATTAAAAATGAATACATGAACAAGCATTGCTGGGTTTTCTGCAAATGCTGAACTTAATTAAACATATTTCCAACCCTATGAATCAAGCAATCTAGGAATGATAACAGATTGTCATCAATTTCTAGTTCCACAGTAAAACTGATGGACGATACTTAATGGCTGAGCAGGGGAAGGAAAACTTGTAAATTTTCATTTGTTGGCCAGACACAAAGAACATCATCTACATATCTAAACCAGATTGCCTGCAGGAGGGTGAAAGGCGTGTACGGAAGAGAATGAATTGGAACAATGTGGTATACTGGGGTCGACGTGCCATCAACTGACTGAACCAGGGCATGTGAAGCATCCGGGGTAAACCATGGAAAGGTCTGTGGGGCCTGGATGTGGATAGGGAGTTGCACTTTCAGTGCATTACACATGACAGCTAGAGAATGAGTGTGAGCGGATGTGGCCTTTCTTCGCCTGATTCCTGGCGCTACCTCACTGATGGAGGAGGCGGTAATCAGGTGTGGGGGAGAAGAGAATGTATACGTTATCTTTTTTCCTTTCCTTCATGCATTTGTGCTGTTTCCTGTGGGGCGGGGTGGCATCGGGAATGGATGAAGGCGAACAAGTATGAATATGTACACGTGTATATTTGTATATGCATGTTTATGTATATGTATATATATGCATATGTACGTGTAGGTGCGTATATGTACATACATGTGTATGTGAGTGGATGTGTCTTTCTTATTCTGTTTCCTGGCGCTACCTCGCTAACGTGGGGAACAGCGATCGTGTGATTTTTTTTCTAAATTCCATACAAAGATCACTTAACACTGATGAAAGAGGGTTATCCATTGCCATACCAAACTTCTGAGCAGAATATTCTCCCTTAAATATAAATACACAGTCTTGATTCACAATTTTATCAATTCAAGAAATGCAGAATTTGAAACAGGTAAATTTAGATTATCCAAAGAATCCAATGGATATTCTAATAGATCGTCCACTGGAGCTTTTGCGAACAGGGATGAAACATCAAATCTTACAAGTATGAAACCATAAGTGACTTGGAGATTATTAAGTTTGTTAAATATTTCTGAATTTTTCATGATATAAGATTTTGATACACTACCAACCAATGGGTTTAATAAAGAAACTAACCATTTTGATAACTTGTAAATCAGTGAGCCAAATGAACTCACTAAGGGTCTTGCTGAATATTCTAGCTTAAGTGTTGTGTTAAGTCCATACATATATGGCAATGAAGGGGACACTAATGAAAAATCTTTTGATGAGAGAGTCATTACCTTTCACCAAAAACTTCAGTTGTTTGTTGATTAGTCAAAAGCAGCCCCAAATGTGCTAGCTGCCACTCACACAGGACAGTGGTTAGCAAAGGGAGGGGAAAGCCAATGATGATGCACTGCTTAGATGGGGTGCAAGAAGGTACTAACACTCTGAATATTCCAGAGATATCTCATAGCTCATGGGAAAAACTGGCAGAGGAGAGAAATACTCTGAACATATTTTAAGGTGACCAGTGAACTACTAAATTTTCCATACTATGCTATGGAGGATGAACAAAAGCTTACCTAACGGGCTTAAAGTACTTTTTGAGAGCAGGTTTTTCTTTTGCACAATATCAAAGAGAGCAAATCCATGAGCTGTTCCACAGGCTACTAGTCCCCATTCACTATGCAGAGTAAGTGAGGTGCATGATGCAGGGGGGTAGAACTGCACAACTGCTGTTGGCTGTGTAAGAAAACATAAAAACATGAGGCAATCACATTCAAATCAAGTCTGAAATTAAACTCACATCTGTCTGTCAAAAATACTAACAATGCAAAGTCCTTCCCTTAAGACTCACATACGATTTCCATGTAATTGGCTTGTTTTATTATATTTCTCTTGTACATATTATGTTTTATTCCCAATGGCTGGGTGTTAATAATAAAATGAAAGCACAGATATCTTGAAAACTTACACAGGTTACAGAAGGTTCACACAAATGTAAGAAATCTACTCTCTATGTTTAACATAAATCTCAGGGCCATGAATCATCACCCTGCACTTGTAACTGCCTTTTCCAACTGTTGTCATGGTTTCTAGCCATTTCCTGCCTACTCGGCTGGAATAGTTAACAGTCACTTCCACCATCACTTCTTCACTCCAAGCCACACGTTTCATGGTGAGTGAACAGTAGGGTCTTCTAATTGAATAAATTATCTAAATTCATTACTTTAATCAATGTTGCTGATGTAAAAAGATTCAACTACAGGTATGGTACATCATATATCTAAAAATCAGGATTAAGCAACAGTTTTTAATTACCTATATGTGGCTTGGAGAGACCTTGATTATCTGTGCAACTTCTGTTTATTTGGCCTACATAGGTTGCCTATCAACATGGATAACTGAGGTAACAAAATATCAGAAGCATCATGGAGTGACACCTGTACATCAGGAAACAATTACTGGTAAATAAGTTTCTTTAATGCATCCATGACAAGCCCATCTACAGATACTAAGAACGGATAAATGCCTCACCATTTAAGTGCCTGGTGCACCAGACTTTCACTAAGGAAGCCTTGTCACAAAATGAGCTAAAAGTGGTAGAGGATAGCCCCAAAAATCAATACTGAGGAATAAATTAGCAATGAAAATTTAAGAAATAGCAGAGAGGACAAGAACAAGGAGTGAGAGAACAGATGGGGAAACACAAGAATGGTGGAGGTATCCAAAGAAGGTGAATGGAAAGATAAAGTTATAACAAGAAAACCACCATAAGTTCATCAAAGCATCCTTCTATGCACTAGTTATTTAACTAGATAACCACAAAGGTAAAAGAAAAGCAGAAATGTTTTGTGTGTGGTGGTGATGTCAATGGAGAGTTTGCTATTAAATGTTTGCATAAATGTTCATTTTTCATTTAAACACACTGGACATGGGTTGGTGAT
Organism: Panulirus interruptus; assembly: GCA_032273725.1. NCBI lineage: Eukaryota > Metazoa > Arthropoda > Malacostraca > Decapoda > Palinuridae > Panulirus > Panulirus interruptus. The sequence continues at coordinate 8,099 of JAUTYZ010068586.1, read as the reverse complement.
ATGTATGATTAAGCCAAGAGGCTGTATGCACCTGATCCACTCTTGTCATTGGAATTGGAGTTAAAGATAACAAATAGATAGCCTACTCAGTATAAGCATATTTTTCCAATCACTTTAATATATCAATAAATAAACAAAATGCTTCTGTATGAGAAATATCCCATAAATTTCAATAAATAGTGGTCCTCAGAACATCTATGACATTATTATATATCTATAAACTTTAAACATGATTTTCAGGTCACTTTCTACATATATTACTAAGATGACTTTGCAATTTCACATACCAATCAGAGGAAAATTATGATCTAATTAAAATATACAAAGATCACTCTATCCAGAAAACAGACTGCAATAAGCCTCCAAGTGAAACTATGAACAACTTTCAAGAAACTGACAGGCTAACAGACATAAGATCTCTGGTTTCCTTACCTGCATACCCATCTCAAATTTAACTGCGTCAGTCTTCATATCAAGCTTATTATGACTCTTCCAAACAAAATTGTCAGTTTCAGCCACTAAGTTTACATTCACACACTGGAATAAAAAATTACAGCATGTGTAAATACTAATATTATTAACAGTATCATTATTATTAATATAAATATTCTGTCTACAAACATACAATCTCTCCTTGTCACACATAACACTTGACAACACTTAACTCACACAGCTCATTTTTCGTAACTCTAGATTTTCCTGCAGTGAGCACCATGTGCTAGCCCTGCTTTTTGACAAAATGGTAGGAGCAATAGATAGTAGAAGTAGGTAGGAACATTTAGGAAGAAACATTAGGCAGAAGTAGTTGGTAGGAACATTAGGCAGGAGCATTAGGTAGAAGTAGTCAGTAGGAACATTAGGTAGGACCCACTGCAAACACTGCACTAGACTTGCCCTCTGCCAGTGGCCTGTTAAGGGTGAGGCTACAGGCTAAGAAGTGGCACTGGAGTTCACTAGTTATGGAGACTATTGCTGTGGCCACCCCCTTGAGGGAGTTCCAGAGGGGAACAGGCATCAGAGATATACATAGATAGATAGATAGATAGACAGATAGAAATAATATTATTATCATTATCATTAATTTTTACTATTACTCTAACTGTCAAGTATAATGCAATGAAACCTACTTACACACACACCTTACTCTCTTGGCGAAAACTCTTCAATGCTTAAAGCAGCTTTCATCCCTTTAGTCCCCTTGCCTTTATACAATGACACTAAACAGGAATTCCACCATTCCTCAGGCATCTCACCATGAGCCATGCACACACGAAAATCCTAACTCAATCACCCTCTTTGTTAAAAAATTCAACTGCAATCCCATCTACTCCAGTCACTTTGCTGCAATTCATCTTATGCAATGCATTCATCACCTTTTTCTCTTTCTCTTTTCACCAAACCACTTTCCATGACTCTCTTACTTTGCATACTGCCACATTCAAAACATCACACATCTGCCACCCTACCATCAACCACATTCAACAATCCTTCAAAATACTCACTCCATCTCCTCTTCACCTTATTTCTCAACAGTACCACTTCCCCATTTGCCCTGTTCACTAATGTTCCCGTTTGTTCTCTTGTTCTCCTCATGTTATTATCCTCCTACCATCACATTTCCTTATCTTCCCTGAAGCATGCTGATATTTGCTCACCCTAATTCTCATTTGTCCTCTTTTTCAGCCCCTGCACCATCTCATGACCTCCTACCACTTTCTCTTGTTCATCTCCCCATCATCTGCACTCCTTCCCTGTAATTAATACCCATACATTTCTCTTTTCTCTTTCGCTACCAATTTCCTCAACCCACCACTCTCTACCCATTCTAACCTATCCACCAGCTACCTTCTGCATGCCACACACTTCACTTGCACTTCTAAACACTGCTTCCCTTAATATCTCCCATTCCATATCCACTCCCCTAGCTTCATCTACTCTCACCTTTTGCCATTTTATACATAATCTCCTAGTACCTCTTCACATTAGCCTTTTTTCCAAGCTCAATGACTGTCACCACATTCTATCACCCATATCATTTCCTCTTTTCCTGAAGCCCCTAAAAACCTTCAACCTGATCTCCACCATATAATGATCAGACATCCCCGCAGCTGCCCCTCTAAGCACACTCACATCCTTCACATCCCCGCAGCTGCCCCTCTAAGCACACTCACATCCTTTTGCATATCAAATAGTACATAATCCAAAATTCCCCTTTAACTATCACCCCTGCTCACTAATGTACACTTATGTATGTCCTTTTTTTTAAATCAGGTATTCCTAATCACCAATCCATTTTCAGCATACAGCTCCACAAGCTGTTCTCCTTTTTCATTTATATCACTGGGTGCCCCATGCTCCCTAATCATACAATAAACTGCCAAATTACCTACTCTCACATTCAAATCACTCATCACTAATACTCAAACCCTTCCATCAAAACTGCTGCCACACAAACTAAGCTCCTCCCTAAACATTTGCCGCTCTTCCTTAGTCCTTTTGTTTCCCAGTGCATAAACTCCAATAATCACCCATCTCTCGAAATTCACTTTCATTTATACCTACATCAGTCTCTTTCACATATTCCTCTCTCTTTTTCTAATTTTGGTTACATTCATACAACCTATCCTGATCCTTCGAGGAGGACAAGCACTTCACACTTTGCTCCTTCTTCTGTTCCAACTTTCAGAAACTGCAAGACAAGAAGAGGAGGGTTTCCAGCCTCATGTTCTTTCACCCTTTAGTCACCTTTTACAACTTGCAGGGAATACATGGAAAGTATTCAAGTTAAATAATGCAAAACAAATATAAATATGTTCACATCAATCATGTTACTTTAAAAATCTCATTACTGTTATGCTTATAAAAACAATATAAAACTCTTCAGAGATCAACACATTTTTCCTCTCTGAGAAAGAGGTCTGAGGCATTACGAGGTCTGAAGCATTATGAGTGAGAAAAAACAAAAGACCTATGTGAAACATAATTAGATAACTTCGGGATTCTCAACACTATGGTAATCTAATAACAGCATGTTTTTTTTACAATATTTGCTCCCTCATAAAGTGCAGATGATAACTGTATTCTCTAAAATTTGATAATACAATTATAAATATAGAAAGCAAATTTCCATGCCCCTTACCTCTGGAACTATCTCCTTTTCTTCCACAGCCAAGTTGAATATGATAACCTGTCCAGCTGTACCAGCAACAACAAGTGTTCCTGTGTAGGGGCAAATCTCCATTTTTTTTACCCCTAATCTTGGATCATCACTATATGGATCAAATAATCCAGCCTTAAATGGAGAGGAAAATAAAAAGATTGTCAATACTGCAATTCAGACAAGGGAATGTGTAAAAATTTCTGAACCACAAATATTTGAACCAGTTGAAAATTTGAACATCCTAAATAAAATTAAAAATTCAATTTGGATAGAAGTAGTAAGCAAGAACATTAGGTGGAAGTAGTAGGTAGGAACATTAAATAGGAGCATTAGGTAAAAGTAGTAGGTTGCAACATTAGGCATTAGGCATTAGGCATTAGGGAACATTAGGGAAGACACATTAGGCAGTAGTAGCCAGTAGCATCATCAGGTAGGAGCTTCCAGAAACACTGCACTTTAGTTGCCCTCTGCCAGTGCCCTTTTAAGGGGGAGGCACAAAAGGCTAAGAAGCAGCACTGGAGTTCACCAGTTATGGAGATTTTTTTGCCGTGGCCACCCTCTTGAGGAAGTTCCCATACGGAACTGGCGTGAGACATACAGATAGATAGATAGATATATCAGCTAAAGCTTGTGCTGAATTTTTTGCTGTATAAATTTCTTTTCTTCATCTGTTTCCTGGCACTAGCTCGCTAATGCTAGAAATGGCAAACAAGTATGAAAGAAATATTTATGCTTATCACAGAAAGAGGTAGCCACCTCTTGACAGTGAGGATGGGCTTCATCCTAAGGTTCATTCCCTGTACACTACAACTAACCTAACAAACACTCTGTAATGCTGATGATGAGGTCTGTGTATTCAACCAACTACTTCACATGTATCAGTACAATTTCTCAGTGATTCTAGAGAAGCTACCCCTAGTTAGATCAAATGAGCAGATAATTATATTTTTCTTACACCAATGGTATTGTGCTAAATAAAAGAGATCCCTGCAACATCATACTCAATACTATGCTATACATGGAAAGGGGTGTATGATATGGATGCAAAGAATTAATGTTCTCTTTCAGATACCCAGTGCCCACAAAACAATTCAATTCAGGTTTTAATAAAACCCAACATTACAGAACTTACAACTTTTAAACTTACTTTCCTAAATGGTGGCCAATCATCATCCTCTGCTGATGCACCATCACCTCCAAGATCCTCTGACACAAACAACTGTGATGTCGATAATTTATAAAGAAGTGTCAAAGAAACCCCCGAGGCATCCCAGAACTGTACAGTGCCTGTAAAGATTAAGCTTTCACTAACCAAAATGTCTGGGAATATTTGTAGGAATAAACTTAATAAGCAAATATACAAAGGATACACTCCCTGATCATAGTTCAACAACCCATTAAGCCAAAATCCGTCATCAAAAAACATTACTCTCATCACATGCACAAGTTGCTTTCCATAGGTCTATTTCTGCTGCACATTACTTCCCTGCACAATGGACTACTCAGAGCTGCTCTAGACATACAGCAACCACTCAAAACACTTGCTCAAACTACCAAATTTTCATCAAAAGCAACAAAAGTGCATAAATAAACTTACTACACCAAGGAACCCCATTCACAAATAACACATTATCCAATTCAACACCGATGGCAAAAAAAAGTGCACAAAACTACATAAAAACCCCAAGTACACAAACATGCACAAAGCCCTCTTCTCAAAAACCAAACTTACACCCAGATCTTCCCTCCTCCCCTGATATACCTACATAATCCTACAAAAAGACAGACAATACAGACGAGGAAGACTTATAACAATTGTACATCACAACATCACATTCATCACACCACTCAAAACATAAAACAGATAACAAAGGACAAAACTATTGAAATCTTATTCATTAAAATAAAACTACATAACACTAACTACACATGACAGACAGAAAATGGATGTGAGCAAATGAGGCCTTTTCTTCGTCTGTTCCTGGTGCTCCCTCAAAGTGGGACACAGCAAACAAGTATAAAAGAAAGAAAAGAAAAACAACAACAACAATATGAGCATATAAAAAAACCTCCTAGGACCACTAACTGCCCTTCCAGATATGCTCCCTCATCATAAAACCTCACCAAAACACCTAACACAATTCTAGGTGAAGAATTCAACACCCACCATCCTGCTTGGCTCAACATCCATAAAAAAAGATCCCTGCGATGACCTACTCTTAAACCAACTGCATCGTTGCAACGTTCTTAACCTATGCAGCTAGCTAACCAAACCTTCTGCACTCGAACAATGCATACAAGGATCAACAGGTGCACAACAAATGAACGCTCCTCCGACCATACACCCTTTCTGATTACACTCAGCTAACCTAACAAACACACTAAAAAAAAATTTATAAACTACAGGAAAGTAGATTGGCATGTTAACAATCATATGCATCCTATCAATGCTGCACTCTACTTCCCCCATTTTTTCAATTGTCTACATCAGGAAAAGTGTAGTAAATAATAAAGTAAATGGGTCAACTAGTTAAACACTATTTAATACAAAGTTTATGTAAAATTAAAAACTAAGATGTTAAGAATCTTCAATCAAAATAGATTTTCAGCAACCAAAAATAAATTCAAAACTCTGTCAAACTAACCATCCTCGTGGCCAGTCAACAAGACATCCCTCTGTTTGGGTGTGTCAGTATTCTTGACTTTGCCTCCATTGATAGGCCATGGCCGTGTTGATAGCCCTGATTGTTGCTTGGACCCAGCTTCCTGAAAAAAAAATGTAATCTTTAAGATGAACTTTATAATTTCTCTCAAGAAAATAAGGAACATTGATAGTTTTGCACCCAGGCAATGTTAGCCTTTTCTCAACATCAGAGCATGGTTGTAATAGGCAGTCTCCCCAAAATATACCCGTTACTGACAATTTCCACATATTCCAATACCAAAGAGCCAACAACATTTTTATAAGCAACTGGGAACAAGCAGTACACGTGGTGGATCATGTGTATACAGTTCTCAGCTCACAGATATCTTCAGGTTATTTCAAATGTGCTGGAGTATATTATGTCTTCGATACTACAAAAGCACTTCTTAGTTACTTATTTTGCCAACTAGGTTGAATCATCAGGTGAGGCTAACACTTCCGTTCACTGCCATCATATGCGAAAAATCACCCCTACTACTCACAAACAACAATCACTACCATGGCATCTGAATCATCCCTAAAACCAATTCAGTCACTTAACTGTTCATCTCTTGTGCATTCTGCATTTTCTTCTCCTAACTTCTACCATTCTTGTTACTGAAAAGCTAATGAGAGCGAGGGTACAACTAAGGGTCTCGCCCTTGATCTCTCATAAAGTAATGCAATATGCTCATAAATACACAAGAGTACTGGCCATCTCTTTCTCATTACTGTCCTCACTCACACTACATGGAATGTGCAGTGAGTAGAATCTTTGCTCACTGTCCATTTACAGTATTCTCTCTATCATGCTCTTTCTCTAATCTCCTTTTCTTTACAAGACAACTAAGAATTATGCAATGTTCAGAGAATACAATCCCAAATATCTTGTGTTGTTAAGTGCTGCAAATCATAAAACCTTGTTTTAATTCTAATAATAATGAGAGAATGGACTCAATATGAATAAAAATGTACTGGAAAGCTTATGATAAAAATCAAAAGCAAAAGCTAACATTTCTATATGACCCCTATTCCATGGCTAAGGAGTAGAATAATTGCAGATGAGAAGAATTAGCTTAGTTCTAACCCTTGACAGATGAACAAGCTCTGTGTATATCTAACAGAAAGAGGTCACTTAATTACCTTAATTTTGTCATAAACATCTACTGCCACTGATGATGCCAATACAGAACAGGTAATAGCTGATGAGTGAAGTGATGCCAGGTATGGTGCAGCAAAGGAAGGCCAATCTTCTGATTCCAAATCTATAAACACAGCCTCTTCCTCAGCTAAAATCACCAGACAGCTAGCATGTCCTGATATGAATAAATAATAATCCGTTTGGCATAAATATAATATCTTCTCCATTTCACAAAAAAAAATCACAAAACATTCCATTAAAAGGATAAACTAAAGCTGAGATGCATTCATTCCATCCCCAATATAGTGACTTTCAAAATCTGCAATATTCCGTGGACCTTAAGACCCTTCAACAGGCCTCTGATGACCCAAAAAAATATACCCAAAAGACCAACTTAGCATCATGATTACAGGACCTGATACCTATATTTTGATAAGGATTTGAAAAATATGCATACTATTAACTCATACTATGTTAAGGCAGAGGTGTACCCAATTCAGAAAGCCCAAACAACTCAACACTTATTTCTCTAATGGCCAAACAATCATGACCCTTAGTACGAAACATAACCAACCAGTCATTACCCCTACACCTAACTCCCTCAGTAGAAGTGGACTTAATGAAAATGATTCACTAAGGTAAGTAGAACAAACAAGTACAAGTCCTTTATATAACAATCAATAAAACTAATCTAGATTAAATGAATTCCCATTACCCTTTCACTGCACATTATTTTTTTTTCACTATGCACAAATATCACATGAAAAAACATATGATGAGGAGCAGAATAAGTTTATCTTACTAATGTCTGGTTATCATACCTCAAAAGTAAACTTACCCTCTTCACTATCCTTCACAACAACAAAGTCAATAACTTTAGAGGTGAGGTTAAATGTAATGTGATTTTCATCAAATATTGCTGTTACAGTATTGCGGTCACCATAACTGGCTCTCGGCATTCCTCCACTAAACACTGTGAAGTCACCCCTGGAATAATAATTGTCTTAATAATTAAATCATTCAATTTCATCTTAATACAGTATAGTAATTTACAATGTTAATATACACAAGTTAACAGGGATTGAAAAGAGTTCATTTTTTTACTGAGCAGTGAA
>JAUTYZ010068255.1:0-18321 GCA_032273725.1 Panulirus interruptus | reverse complement strand
TTGCCGCGATTTTGAAAGCCAGTAAAAAAAAAATCCATACCAATTCTGGTTAGACTTCACTATGATTGCCTGTTTCATACAATGGCATTGGAAATGTATATATTCTGTTTGTAAAAGGAGAGATTTGTGTTTTGCTAATTTTCCAGTTAACAAGATTGCTTAAGAAAGCAGCAGTTCCTGAATATAGAAGACCCTAAATTCCTTTTTGACGTAAGCCTTATTATCTCCGCAGGTGATCACGGAGTGCCTGATGCTGGTAGAAGGCTTCAAGGAGTACAAGACTCTATCCCAGAAGTTGAGCCAGGCGGTGGAGAGCCTCTCCACGTCCCTCCCGCGTCGCTACCGCTGCCTCCTAACTACCAAGGGATCATCCGTCGTCGTGACGTTAGCCAAGGATATCATGAAGAGGCAGCCGGAGATTGATGAGATAGACACCATCCCTCTGGCCCTGAGGGAGTACCTCACGCCTCAGTTGAGGGAAAACGACTTGCCAGTGTTTAAGGAAGTGATTGAGATGCTGTTCCCGGATTTCGAGGCTGCGCCGCTCGTGAACGAGTCGCTGAGAGACGCCGTCGTCAAGGACATGAAGGACAAGGATCTTACTGTCAAGGACACGTACGTTGATAAGATCCTTCAGCTACACGAGGCTCTTTCAAAGAACCAGATAACAATACTGTTCGGCAGTTCTGGCTCGGGGAAATCAACGTCTTTGAAGATACTGGAGAACACCTACAATAAACTCCATACCGAAGGGAATTCAAACTACAGAGGAACCAAGATGGAGTTTCTTAGTCCACTGATACTTGAACCTGAGTCCCTCTATGGCTCTATGGAGGAGATGGTGATCAAAACGAGCGAAGGGTACCTCCCGCATGCCCTGCGTAGGTTCCACAGATCGAGCCCCACTTCTGAGAACTGGCTAGTTCTAGAAGGACAACAGGGGCACGATTGGCTGAGACAGTTCTTTCTTCATTTGCACTTCACGAAGAACTGCTTCCTTTATGGACACCGAGAGATGATCTCCTTACCCAGTAACCTGAAGATTATTTTAGAGATCGGTGGAGACGTGAGTCATCTGTCTCCCGCTGAGTTATCGTCTTGTTGTGCCGTCTACTTCCCTGCCCAACCCAAGTTGTGGGAGGATATTATCCACAGCTGGCGAAGCACCATCTCGAACAACAAAATATCCCGAGCTCTGCAAACCCTCATAGTAAGAAATCTTCCAAATTTTATCAATATATTGGACTCTGAGGCCATCACGAAGCCACACATGGTCATGAAAGCTAAAGCCTTTGTGGCCATCATGAGATCCTTCATGGACACGGAGCTGGTCAAGACCGACCCAGAGGACTGGGTCGTAAGGCTCACGCCAGCCTTCATATTCAGTATCATATGGTCCTTTGGGGCTGATATTTCTCCCTCTGAGGCTGCAGCGTTTCAGGAGGTGGTGACCCGGATGATCGAGGACGTCCCAGAGGGCGGCATCTACGACTACTTCGTCGACGTAGCCACGGGACATTTCGCCCCTTGGCAGAAACTGGCGCCAAATTTACAGGATCTTCGTTTCCGTGTGCCAGTCATCGACTCTGATGTCATTACGACAGACAGGATCATCAAGTACCCCAGAATGATTCAACTACTAATGGCCCAGGGGATTCCAGTTCTCCTCAAAGGCGCTCCTGGATCGGCGAAAACTACGATTATAAATGTTTTGAAGCAGACCCACGACCCCACGAGACAGGCGACCGTTCTGAGCTACACAGCTGGTACTCGGCCAAGGGATATTCAAAGCATGATTGAAGGTTGTCTCATGAAGCAGGGAAAGAGTGTTCTTGCATGCAAAAGGTCAAAGTTGCATTTGCTAATCGATGATCTTCACTGTAGCGAGGGAGAGACCCAGTTGCATGAAATTCTGGCAACAGTGAAGTTCACAGCAAATCATGGCAGGTTGTATAGCCATGAGAGCAAGGCATTCCTTCAGGTTCCCGACATATGCTACATGTTTACCTTTCAAACAAAAGAATGTCGCTTGGGCCAGGAAAAAACACAGGAGATCAGTAATCACGTCGACACACATTGGTCGGAATCTTTCCACACTCTAAGACTACCAGACTTTGAGAATAACGAGTTACAGGGGATCTTCAAGAAGTTATTTGATAAAACTTTAGGCCATTTGGAACAAGAGGTAAAGTGTTTGAAGACCGTAGTTGCCGAGGCCATCGTCTATCTGTACCGACGCATGGGGGAGAAGAGTCAGGTCCAATGTCGAGATCATGTGGCACTGGTCAGCCATCCTCGACAGGTGATATCGATGCTGAGGGGCCTCCAGCTGGGAGATGAGGAAACCCAAGATCGAGACAACTTCTTGAGACATCTCACCCACGAGTGTTACAGGGTGTTCCAGGATTCGGCTCTCATACCTCAACCTGACTTTGATAAGTTGATGAAGGAAGTCTTAACAGAGTATATCTGCTTGAATCTCGACAGTGTCTGTACTGACTCGAGTGTGTTCCTCCTCACTCGACTGGGCAATGAGGAAAATCTGTACACTGATACAGAAATAGAGAAGCTTTGTCCACTTCTGAAATCCGTTGGACAGAGTCTCATTGGCGACAGTCGAACCTTCGTCATGTATGGCGGTCTTGTACACCACACAGTTCGGCTTCTGAGGATACTAGGGAGTCCAAATGCTCCACCAGTCAGACCTAGTGGAAAAATGGGATCCCCAGCAGCGTTGGAAAGCATTGGAGGCCATATTGTGTTAGTGGGTCCAGAAGGCTGTGGGAAGAAAACATGTGCACGTCTCGTGTCGTCAGTGGCCGGCTTCAAGATCTATGATATTATTGGAACTGCAGTCGAGGCAACGGAACAAAGAGAGAATATCATTCGAGACATGAAAACAGGTATCCCTATCCTTGTGGTCATTGACTGGAACATCCTGGAAAGCGTGAGAAATCTGAAGTTTTTGAATGATTTACTTGTGGAGCAGCAGTATAACGAAGAGGCAGATGATTTTAAAACAAATATAAAGATTTTGGCATCTGTCCCATCTCTGAGAGAAGCCCATGAAATCCTTAAGTATATTCCTGCCGTATCAAGTTTTTACAGCGTTGATACTTTTCAAGAATGGTGTGTGGAAGACCTTCAGAATATTGCGAAGCAAATTCTCATGGAGGAACTTGGAAAGAGTCTATCTGATATGAAAGCACAGTCTGTAGCAGAGATAATGGTCTTCATTCAGTGCAATACTGGCTCAAATCCTTCTGCAAGATTTTTAGATTTCTTGGCCCTGTACTTGCAGTTGTACACCAAACTATTTACTGATATTTCCCAAGAGAAGGAGAGGCTGAACACGAGCATAGCAAAGTTTGAAGACACTCAGAAAAGAGTGACGGAACTCTCGAACCAACTTGAGGAGCAGCGGGCACAAGTCACCTACATCCAGCAGTCGTGTGGCAGCGTCGTTCTCAAAATGAGGAACATCAAGTCTGAGCAAGGAAGGCTGGAGCAAGACCTCGCCAAGAACGCTGCACTCCTGAAGAGACAGAAGGACGAGTCGGCGAGAATAGGGGAGCTCATCAGCCGGGATCTTACTGCCCCGAAGTTAGAAATGAAGACTATTCATCGTAAGCTGGATCGGATCACAAGAGCAGAATTTGAGAGCTTGAAGAGCCTTGGACGACCGCCACGATGTGTAGAGTTGGTGTTCGATGCTGTGCTGGCGACACTTGGCTTTGATCCATCCTGGAACGAGGCGAGGAAGCAAATGGCTAATTGTCTGAATTTCATATCCTCCGTACGGAAAATTCCTGTCGAGGACACAAACGAGAAAATCCTCACTAGGATCCAGTCCTACCTGAAAATGGAGGAGTTGAATGTTGATAAAGTTAAAGAAGAATCTCCCACAGCTGCAGTCTTCCTCACCTGGCTACATGCGTTCGAGAAGTATGTCAGAGTTTACAAGGACTACCATCCACTTAAGGTCCAGGCCGACATCATCGACAGGGACATCAAGGCAACTGAGGAAGCCATTAATCAGTACGAGCGAGACCTCGCCGGTTTTGGTATGGAGCATCAAATCCTCATGACTCAGCTGAAGGAGAAGGAACATCAGCTGGAAGCTGCGGAGGAGGAGATGAAGATCTTGGAGGGCAGGATACAACTGGCGCAAAAGGTGATGGCCCAGTTGGGTGCTGACAAGATACACTGGGAGGAGGCGTTGTCTCAGTGTAGCGTCAAGCTTCGAAACATCTTTGGAGACGCAGTGTTGGCTGCAGCGTATGTGACGTACACCGGAAGTTTTACGCATTCTGAAAGACAAGCTGTTGTCAAAGGCTGGCACAAGAAGATGGACGAGTTGTGCATTTTCCACACGAAGGACAGAAACATCCTGGAAGACTTGGCTCTGCTGGAGTCTCAAGTCAAATGGCATGAGGAAGGTTTGCCTCTAGATGATTTCTCACTTGAGAATGCTTCCATTATTTGCGGCTCCAAGCTCCCTCAACTGATTCTCGACCCACACAGCATACTTGAACGGTGGATCCGCAACTGGAAGGACACAGTTGTCGTTGACCTAAAGAACTCTGACTATCTGCAAGATCTGGAACAGATCATGGCTAATGGTAAGACGTGTTTGATAGTCCAGGAGGAACTTTCTCTACCCATTCACGTCCTCCAGATTCTTGAAATGGAACCAATAAAGTCAGATCAAGTGAACAAAGTCATCATCAAGGTCGGGGAAAAGAGACTGGATATTCACGAAAGCTTTAAGCTTTTGATATTGATAAAGAGCAGAAAAGTTCACATCGGCAATAACATCAGGAGTATGGTCAACTTGGTGAGCATTGAAAGTCAGCAAGATGGTCTGGAGATCCTGCTGACGTCCCGAGTTGCATCCTACTGTCAGCCCGACTTGATGGAAGCGCTGAAGAAGAGTGAGTGGGACTTACTCGATCGGCAGAGGCAGCTTGCAGAGCAGGAGGAGACTATCCGGGGCCTCATGTCCCGTTTCGACGACGATGTTCTGGAGGAGAGTACGCTGATGGAGATGCTTCAGGCTGCCTGCGCTAAAGCGACCGAAGCCAAGAAGAAATGTCACGACCTGAAGAGGACGCTCGACACGGCCAGAGAAAGTATTGACACCTACAGGAAGGTAGCAGAGCTACTGACGCGGTTGTACTTGATGGTGGAGCGGTTCCCACGTCTTCAGCCTTCCCTCACCATTGGGCTAGACCACTTCAGCGATCTCGTCACCGGTCAGGTTCGGCCGCAGAGCTTCGCCGCTTCCTGGGGAAGGATGCTGGATCAGAACTTTGTTATCAAGATGTTGCATTCACTATACCGGTTAGTCAACACAGGGACAGGTTCGAGTGGGGTTCCAATGTCCTATCTCATAACATTCCCAATTCTGTGTTCAATCAGAGAAGTGAGTTGATTAATAGAGTCAGTCTAAAACTGTGCAAAATATTCATATGGAAATACATCGAAACACCTGTCAATTCTGGAATTAGTTTTAAATGTTTTAGAAGTGACTATGCTTTTGATGAATTTCAGTACGAATATTTCGTACAATTTTAAGAACTGACTTTATAATGAAGTTCTATCATCCACTGAACAAAACTCGGGAATGTTATTAAAAAGGATAGAAGGAATCCATACTAGAATAAACGTCGTTTTTCTTACACCTTCTTAGTCCACTCATGATTAATCATTAATCATTAACTTTTACAGTGTTGTTATGATCTATGGCAAATCACTCTGAAGATCCTTCTCCATAACAACTATAATCCGTAGTTCCTTCAGATGCAAGTTCACTAAATTACGTAAAAGTCCAGATACAGAAGTACATAATTTGTGGAATAACATTAGTACTGCATTTAAACCTTGTAGCCAAATTCATGTACCTGTCCTCATACACCGCTGGGCTTGGGTACAGCTGCCCTGCCCAGGCGGAGGGAGCTCCTCTCTGGCAGTATACAAAACGAGTGATCATGAGCCCAGATACTTGTTTACAGTTAGTAGAAGCCTTGCATCCATTTCACCAAAGTTCTCATTGACTTTCAACTCTCCAATAATAACTCAGGAATGTACAGTATGATCATTGATCATACTATGTTTATCATACTGAGTATATGTTTCAAGGGGAAGAAATTGGAGAGGGTGGAGTGCTATAAGTCCATTGGAGTACCAGCAGATGGAACCCTACAAAACAGGATGGGAGAGGGGACAAAGGGACAAGGAGCATTGAGGAGTGTGCGGAAGAAGGTGGCCATTGTCTGCAAGGGCAAAGATGGATAAGATCGTAGGTACAGTCATTGGGACGATGGTGTATGAATGCGTGTCTTGAACCCTGAGAGCAAAAGAACTGAAGGGGGGGGGGATAAATGTGCTGGAAATGGAATGCTTGAGAACAACATACGGCGTGAGGACGGTTGATTGACTAAAAAATGACAGTGTAAGAGCGAGATTTAGTAGTAAGCTCGGTCTGTTAGAGGAAGTTGACAAGGGTGTGTTGAAATGGTTCGGAGAAATGGAGAGGATGAGCAAAGTAAGACTGGAAAAGATGATCTATATGACAGGAGTGGAAGGAGCAAGAGGGAGGGGAACATCGGAAAGAAATTAGAGGGGTGAAATGAAAAAGGCATCGAGGTATCGGGGCCTGAACATTCAAGAGGGTGAGAAGCATGTATGGGATATAGCAGTGGTTCCCAGACTATTCCAGGTGATGGTCTAAAATAGCATATTGAAGAACTTGTGGCCCATTCCTTATTTTGTCAACGAGTAAAACGCGTACATTTTGATTTAGGCTTAATAAACGAAGTATCTTAAGCAAACTTGATTTAACGACCGATAATAGAAACAAACATATTTACAATAAATTGCAGTAATGAAAACAATTAGCAAACAGCATAGGTATGCTAATATGACATCCCCTATGGCCCACCCATGAAATTCACCATGGCCCACCATCAGGTCATGGCACACTCAGGAGATTCACCATGCATGGCCCACTAGTTGAGAACCGTTCGTCCGTTAGAGCAAATTGGAAGGACGTGCTGTTATTGGGTTGAATCAGGCCATGGGAAGCTTCCAGGGGAAAACACTCATTTGGTCTGTGGGACTTGGCTGCGGATGGTGAGCTCTGGTTTCAGTGTGTTGTGCGTGGTAATTAGAGGGGCGGATGTGAGCGAAGCAGGCCATTGTATCCTCTGTTCCTAGCGCTACCTCGCTAAAGCGGGAAATGGGAAGCAAGTTTTAAAGATTATTATTATAATTTTTATTATTATTATTATTATTATTATACCGATTTTTTTTTCGTTGTTGTGTTATTTATTTAAGTATACTGACGATTATAAGGAAAATCTAAGCGTTCTCTGCACGTTTTCCTTTTCAAGTTATTAGCCTATCGGTAAGATGGCGTTAGTGGCAACTTTTGACAACTCTTCAGAAATACTAGTAATCTGGGATTGTTTCACTTCTTAAATACATTCCTCTTAGTCGAGCAGTAGTTTCAGAAGTTTCAGTTATCAGTTTACTCAGAGCGCTAGGAGCCTATGGATGTGTCTACCGTGTCTGCGTTTGTACAGCTGTTTTTACACCCGTTTTGCTGCAGCTCAACCTCAGTGTTAAGTTGTGAAAACTGTAGGAGCAATGGCTGATAGCCTCAGAGGTATATGGTGGACACAAATTATAAATAAACATTCAGCTTTCGTGTCATGAAGTTGGCAAACGTTCTTTCCAAAGAGACAGAAACTAGTGATCAGAAGTGACAGTGCTTTCCATTTGGATACAGAAGTAATCCTGAGGATGTTGGCTGACCTTGACGGGGGTAAGTGATATATATTTGTTGGTTGGTTTTATAAACATGTCTGATGCTTGTGGCGAATCCCTGAGCGAGACTTCGAGACCCCAGGAAGCAAGTAGGTGGAGTTGTTCTAGATACGGTGCCGGATGTTCTAGGTAT
This sequence comes from Panulirus interruptus, assembly GCA_032273725.1. Lineage (NCBI taxonomy): Eukaryota > Metazoa > Arthropoda > Malacostraca > Decapoda > Palinuridae > Panulirus > Panulirus interruptus. The sequence goes on along the minus strand of JAUTYZ010068255.1, from coordinate 10,358 downwards.
CATTTGTTCTAGATTTGGTGCGGTTGTCTTTGTTACGGTACCTATTGTTCTAGGTATAGTGCCACTTGTTCTAGGTATAGTGTTGGTTCTTATGGTGTCGGCTATGCTAGGTGGGATTGCCGGTTGTTCTAGATATTTTGCCGACTGTTCTGGTTACGGTGTTGGGTTGTTCTACGTACGGTGCAGGTTGTTCTTTCGACGGTGTTATTTGTTCTTGACACGGTGCCGGTTGCTGTCGGTTGAGAACCGACTGTTCTAAGTATGTTGCCGGCAATTCGAGGTATAGAACCGTTCTTTCTGTGTAAGGTGCCGGCTGTTCTAGGTATGAAACCGGTTGTTTTGGATACGGAACCGACCGTCTTTATAACTCATTGAGTTAGCTTAGGCTATATAACTGTTTCCAAAATTATCATTATTATCATTATTATTATTATCATTACTGTTATTATTATTGTTTTATTATTATTATCATTATCATTAGTATTATCAATTATTATTATTATCATTACTGTGTCATTACAATTACTATAGTAATAATTATTCTTAGTCATTAATTTCATTTTCATTATAATTATTATTATTATTATTATTTTTATAAGTGATGAAATACACATTAAGGTGAACTCCCCACCTGGTCGGGGAGTCTGAACCCATAGACTCTACAATACGACTGATTAATCCTTCCTTGCTGTGGAGGTGGACCTCGTAATTTTAAGTTCCTGCTTGAGTAGACGTTCAATGTTGCTGTGTAAGCATGCACTTCTTGCTTTAGGAAGGCATTTGCCTTCTTTTTATCTTTTGAGTCATCTGTATGCCTTTCTCCTCTTGCCACACTAATATGTGAGTTTCTGACATCAGCTGCTGTACTGAGCAGCGTCGAAAGAACCCATAGGCTGCTGCTTGAATTCCTCTGTACAGTATTGATTTGTGATGTCCACAGGTGTTGATAAGCAACAGTCATGGGATCGAAGTGCCTGTCTACATACATCGTGCCTCATGATACCTTACACTCGGGGTAATATGAAATTCCCTCATGCTTGATCACCTCATGCGTGAGGCGGTCACCATCTGCTCTAATTATTAAAAAAGGGGAGAAAAATGAGGATTGCCTCAAGTAGTACATAAGATGGAGAAAGTCGAAGCCTCATGAAGCAATAAGAGAGAGAAATATGGGTTGATAGAAGAGTTCAGAGGTTATCGTGGGGTTCGATACTATCTGGCAGTCTTGTTTATGGGGTTCAGTGTGAATGTGGTTGAGGAGAGGAACCTCCAGTGGAAGGGAGGCCGACCTCTCCTGCTTCCAGTGGTGGACGAGGAGGCAAAGGGATCGCCCTGTGTCCCACTCATGGTCCCATGACCACAGTCACACTGCGGCAGATTTAGTGGCCTCATATTCATGAGTTGTCATGGAGTGATCATGAGGTTTATGGCTGTGTGTCTGTATGTTATCTTATCGATCTGTTGTGCTATTTATGCTATAACTTAGCGCAGGTCTTTATCCTTCTCTCACGAAGACTTTCTCTCCCGCCAGCCATTTCCAGGAGCAGGTCAGCAGGATAACCCTGGTGACCGTGGGCCTGTTGCTGGCAATGTGGTACGAGTGTCACATAGGAATCGTAACGCCAGAGTTCTGTTCTCTCCTGTACACCACACCTCCAGTACCACACGGCGGCGGCTGCACTCCACCCATCCCTTCGAACCCGCGGCCTCAGCGCTCGCCAGAGACCTGCAGCACCATCCAGCCGCAGCCTCACCAGCTGGAATCACCCGTGGCCTTGCGCCCCAGCTGGCTCACTGAACGACAGTGGCTCCAGGTGCTGGCTCTGACGACTGTGGAGCCATTCTGTGAGCTGGTGGACCACATGGTTACCCACGAGAGTCTGTGGCGCGTGTGGTACATCACCGAGCAGCCGGAGACTGGAACGCTACCCAAGAAGATGGAGAGGAAGATCCGAGGCGTGGCAAAACTCATCCTCATCAACTGCTTGAGACCTGATCGTCTCGATGAGGCAGCCACACTGTACGTGCGCCGGGTGCTGAAGCAAGAGGCGAGCGAAGCCACAGTCAAGGCTCTCCTGTCTGTCGCAAGCAAAGGGAGGGCCACTGAACCCATCATTATGTACTGCTCGGCGACGCTGGACGTACAGTACATCCTGCAGCAGATTCAGCCGCTGTGCCACCCAATGTTAACAGGCAACGCAGAGGCTCTCGACATAGTAGCTCTTGGTCAGGGCAGAGAGGACAGCTTAAGCCTGCGCCTGCGGCGTTGCGTTCAGAAAGGTTACTGGCTGCTGCTGAAGAAGAGTACAGACGCTCGGTCTTGTATCAACTGTCTGAACAGTCTTCTAAAAGACAAGACAGTCAAGGAGGCCCATAGACGATTTCAGGTATGGATGTACTTCGAGAGCGACGACGAACTGCCGGTCAGTCTGATGACTTCATGCCACAAAGTGTACTTGACTTTACCGTCAACAGTTAAGGAATCTCTACGTCACCTGTACGAACTCATTGGGGAGAGTCGTCTGGCAGCCTACAGTACCGAATGGAGTAAATGGTGTCTTCTCAGCCTCGCTCTGTTCCACACAGCATTTGTGACGCGGCAAACGCTGGAGAACAACTTCACTCCTCTGGCCCAGACCTTGGGAGACTCTCAGTGGGAGGAGGCAGAAAGCATCCTGAGGTCTCTGGTGACTGGAGTCCTTCCAGCAGACAGTACCCTCGTCCCGTCCCTCACGACTCAGCTCTCTAATATCTACATCTCAGGGGCGTTGACGGAGGATAGCCACAATATCCTCTCCCAGCTCCTGCACGTCTATATTTCTGCTGAGGCGATACAGAACGTCCCTGGGAGGGTGTCAGCCTTGACCCACTATACCGTACCGAGGACCACATCTCTGGAGGACCACTTTGCTCAGATGGATTTCATCTACCTGGCGCAGAATGTCTCCCTGACCGGCGTGGCGCCCATGATCATCCTACAGAACCAGAGGGACGAAGCTAAGGATGTCAGTATCGCTCTGAGGACTGTCAACAGGGACCGGTCGTCAAGGCAAGCCCTTCAAGACACAGGATGGTTCAAACGTTTCGACTCGACCAGAAGCAGAAAGCTGCCAGATGTGAAACTCCAAGGGTCTCTCCAGTCGGTCCTACAGCAGGAGTTTGACGACTTCCAAAGAACCTCACAGAACATAACTTCGAAGTTGACTGTCTGTGATGACTTGACTTCCTTACACGAGGTCCTTGACGACAGCGTCCCAGATTGTCAAGAGGAAGATGAACTGCAACAGATCGAGGCAAGGTTAAACAGACTGTTAACAAAGGGGGACACGCTGTACGACATGATCCGTCGGCCTGATCCGCCACGGTCCATTCGCCTTGGGCTGTTGAGGGAGCCGGCTGTGGCGTGGGCGGCTCTGACCCGCAGCTGCTGGGGGGAGCTCCGGGCGGAGGGGCTGGAGGTGGTGATGGTGACCAAGGCCCTGAGCGCCAACCTGTCTACCAAAGGAAACGAGGCCGACGGCAAAGTCAGCGAGGACGACGAGACCCCGACGGTAGTGGTGGAGAGGATGGCGCTGCGCGGCGCCCGCTGGGACGCCGGAGATGAAGTGGTCATGACGGAAGAGCTGGGGGCTGGCACCCCAGCCTCCTCCAGCCTCGACTTGCCCGTCATGCAGTACACCACCAGGGTCAAGAAGACGCTCAGAAAGTCAAGCAGAGGTAAGGACATGACGTATGGTCAAGGGAAAGTGATATATTGTATTATGACGTCACGACGTTGTATACTGATCATCACGTGTGTATGAGTGACACATCTAAACCAATTTCATTTTCACAAAATCAGTTTTAAGGTACGTGTAAATATTTATGAATATTCCATTTGTAGGACTAAATTTGCGAGGCTACATGTGTCGAAGCTATACATGTATTCTTGAATCTGATACATACGTCATATAGTTTATAACACTTTTTTTGTTGAAGCCTCTAAATCAGTTTGTATACCCCTCTGATGTAATGGGTTTAATGGGATTGCATGTTCTGGAGAAGCGTGAAAGCAATTGCGTCTGTAAATTTCTGCTATTCTTAAGAAAGGAAAAGAGAATTCTTCATCCTAAATGATTAGTATCAAGGCTTCTCTACATTTTTATAGGTGTAATCCTTATTCATAACTTCCTGGACTTCAAAAAATATCGTATTTTTCATAGGTTTAAAATACCCACTATAGGTAGATAGATAGATAGATAGTCTATTTTTATCTTTAGTTACTTTAGGGTTGGAGGAAATATTCCCCTGGTGTCTGGTGTCAGGAGGAACGCTTAACCATTTCCAACCTCTCCCTCAGTGCACCGAACACCTGTTTATGTCAGCGACGACGACAAGGCACCTCCCCTCTTCTGGATCTACATGCCCCTGGCCGCCACCATCACCGGCCACACCTGCCTCCTCAGCGGCGTCCGCCTCCTCACCTCCTGAGGGGCTTTGGTCAAGGAGTGCCAGATACATTCTCAAGAGTCGTAATGGAGGTATTCCACTCACCACACTGCAGTAGGACATTCAACAGTGCCAAACTTTCGCTTTATTTTCGTGTTGAAGGATCCAGAGTCCCTCATCGAGGTCTGGTCTTCAATGAAGCGCATGGGGAGGTAAAGATCTCCAAAGTTTAGTGGCGTAAGGAAAGAAATAAAGATTACAACGGCCCATCCTTGAGTTGCTAACGGCCACATGCGACGGCGCAGTAGCTTGCCGAGTACTACTGTCCACTTCAGGTCTGTCCTGGCTACAAGTCCACAGTGTGCGGTGCACGGGCGTGGGATGGTCCCACAGTGTGCGATGCACGGGCGTGGGATGGTCACACAGTGTGCGGTGCACGGGCGTGGGATGGTCCCACAGTGTGCGATGCACGGGCGTGGGATGGTCCCACAGTGTGCGATGCACGGGCGTGGGATGGTCCCACAGTGTGTGGTGCACGGGCGTGGGATGGTCCCACAGTGTGCGGTGCACGGGCGTGGGATGGTCCCACAGTGTGTGGTGCACGGGCGTGGGATGGTCCCACAGTGTGTGGTGGTGGTGACGCATATGTGTGGGACAGCCTTACAGTGTGTGGTGGTGATACACTGCTGAAGGAGGTTCCCAAAGTGTGTGGTGAAGTGGACCTCAGGTGTGGTGGAATGGTACCACAGTGTGTGGAGGTGGTACACGGGTGTGGGATGCCGTGTGGGCAGACGAATAATGAAACTTGTGATGTTGTGTGTGCCACAGGAATCCACTAAACAGAACATAAAAAAAGAATGTAGTCCACACATTCCCAGATCTGCATGTGTTGTATGTGAAACATTAACTCATCGTCTTGGATGTGAAATCACCATACCGTCTTGCAAGACAAGCATTGTATACAATATGTACATAAGAAATAAAGTCTAAAGTGTGATGTTTCTCGTTCTAAGTTCCCTCACGAGGTGATAACGATCTCGGGGTATCCTGAAGGAACCTGGGACTGTCATCAGTGAAGCAATGTTGTATCTGGGTCCTGGACGGGAAGGGGCGCTGGTGGCTCCCCCCCACCTACCTCCCTGCAGCAGTAAGGCGCCGCCGCTTGAGGGAGGCGACGCACCCCACCTTATACTCTCCTCTTCATTTGTCCTGGGACAAAACTGCTGTCGGGCCAGGAGTGGCTTGAATATAGTACCTGCTGTTGTGGAGGGTGTAGAGCGTAGCGTGATGTATCTTACAGATTACATCTTAATCTCACAAGTGAGGACGAACCTGTGGACCGCCTAGGGAGGTACGACAGAAAGATTAGTCTTCCCAGAAGTGGCTGGTGACATCATGGTTGAAGGAAGGCTGATGTTTTGCCTTGTAAAGACTCGCTGAATATAGAATATATCTATTTGATAATGAAGTTAGAGATTTGATAGATGAAGTTATGACATACACAATTAGTCTAAATATATATTCAATGAATTTTCAGAGTTGAACATCTGATATCTAGATTCCATTAAGTATATTTCCCGTATCTTTTTTTTATTTCTGATCCAGTCTCCTCAGTCATGTATACAAGAGTTGAGGTGGGTAAGGCTGCGCCTCAGTTATTGGCTCAGTACATTCATCGTCCTTCATCAGTCTCCGCAGGTCATAATTTTGTACAGGATGTTGGTTGGTTCCCCGTCCTCACAACCCTGTATACTAGTATGCTTTTCCTATGTGCTTTTCTGTGGCATGAGGAGGTATATGTCACACACACGGTTTTGTAGAGAAATCGTCTTCATAAACAGAGTTAAACATTCTTCTGTCTCCCATTCTCTCCTCGGCTGCTCAGACCGCGGCACATGACTCCCCTCGTTAGGTCTGTGTCCTTCTGTTCTTTGCTTTCTATTCACGTTTCCATTTTCTGTTCCGGTGTTTCTCCTACTCTCATTTCTACCTCGTCTGCTTCCTCCTTTCCCTCAGCTGTTCTTTCCACCTTAGCCACTTTTCTGCCCACTTGTGTCCTGATATTAATACTCCCGCGTACTCTCACTTCTCTTCTTAATTTGCATTTCATCTCTACCATTATAAGTACTCTTCTTATCACCATTACCCACAGCTATCGACTCTAATTGCCACTTATCTCTCACATTATTCCTTACAACTCCAATCACTTACCCTCTCGTTTCTCTTTTCACTCCTCCTCGTCTCTCTTCTCGTATTTTCTCTCTTTTCATCCTCTGTCCATTCCTCTCTGATTCTTGTATAGGACATTGCCAGAACCCACACCACACAGCACCTCACCCACAGTTACATGCTGTTATCCCCCAACCCCACAGCTGATTTACTACTCCCACGCAGACACATATTTCCTGCAGACACCTTCACATGTCCCCTGCAGACACCTTCCCATGTCCCCTGCAGACACCTTCACATGTCCCCTGCAGACACCTTCCCATGTCCCCTGCAGACACCTTCACCTTTGCTTCCCATCACATTCGCCCACGTCTGCAGCTCTTGACCACATACCTGAGGGGGGATTTGATTGCGTTGTCTCATCCCTGTGTGCAGGTCGAGATCATGCTAAGCAATTACAACACCTCCTCCCTGTAGTTTCACCTCTTAGTATGTCCGTTGTTGTGTATGCTTTCGTAATACAGATTGCTCACTGCAGTGGAACATTTCGTGTATGAAGTTGAACATCTCATTTCGTTTCTACAGAAATATTCCATATCAGGCTACAGACCTAGTCTGGGTCCTGACCTCTGGGGCAGACTTCCATATCTTATATACTATGTTAACCTGTCTGACCTGAGAGACCTTGACCCTCCCCCGTCCCCATCATCTCAGGATGGGTCCGCCATCCTCCCCGATCACGCACTCGTCTCGCTGTTGCTGACCGCCACACTTTTTGGTGTTCCCTCCCTGGTTGGCCTTCTGCTTCCCATAGTGGGTCACACGGTAGCGATATTGATATATAACTTATCCCAAAGACCGAAATTTTTTCTACATGTGAATAGTATTAGCTTTTTCTATTTATTATAAGTGATCAACATGACGTCTTCTTCCGCACATTCAAACACTATATAAAGCTGCCAAGATGGTCATGCCTGGTTTCGTCTGTCATAACTCGAATATCTAGGTTCAAGGATGGGTGTCGGGGCAGAGGATATTCTTATAACTGGAATATTTGAGTTCCAGGACGGGTTTCGGGGCATGGATATTCTTTTACTGGAACATTGGGGTTCCTGGACGGGTTTCGGGGCTAAGGATAATTCATAATACCTGGTCACCGTCGTCCTAGGAATCCTTCTATGAAATTTACCTTAGGATGAAGTCATCTGGGGAATATTGCCGGTAGGAAAAGAAGAAAAGGCATCTATGAATACAGCTTTATTGACAATATATACAAACACCCCCTGGCTCGCTCTCTTGATGTGCGTCAAGTGGAGGGTGGCCGCGTCCTGAACCGGACCACCCGATAACTTACGTTAGCCACTGCATCATCACGTAAGAGGAATGATAAACGAGATAATACAGAACGCGGGACTTGGATGCACCGAGAAGAGAAGGAACCAAGGCGGAGGAATCTGGGTGTTGCGCGGCTACGGGCGGGCAAGGCTAGGCGCCCCCGCAAGACGCAGCCGCTATTGTTAGTGTCATTACAGACGGAAGCAGGGTAGCAGTTCCTTGACCAGCCTCACCACGAAGGGGAGACTGACGACAAAGGAAGGGCTTTGTAATCCTACGGTGGTTGACGACGCTAGAACAATGGGTCTTTCCCTAAGACACGAACCTTTTGTTCTTCGCGTGTCAATTGTTCAGAGTTATTCCCTATTATATTATTCACAAGGCTCAGAGTTGATTCATATCAGTATATGATTATTCATGCTTTCACAGCGGTGCATTTGATCAGTTAACAAAAGCTAACAAAGAATATAAGAATAAAGAAGAAAAAGCAAATTCATCATAATATTTTTAAAGCCTCTGAGAAGCTCGACCCTGGGCGGCCCGTGAATGCGTCACGGTCGGGAACGCTAACCGCTACACCACGGGAGTCCGTAATGTTTTAATGATTCTCTCTTTTTTTCCCACCCTGTGGCGAGTCTTCCTCATATGAGAAGCCTTAGAAACCATCCTCGCTCTTAAGCCACTTCTGTATCGTATATTGAAGACGAGTCTTCCCTCGGAAAGCCTTAGACTACCCCCATGATGCCACACCACCACCTTCAGTGGCACCTCTCCTCCAGCAGCGACGGCTGCAGCAGTTGGCCCCGAGGTCGCGTGCGACATCAGCTGCCTCTACGGGCCTATTACAGGACTCACATCTAACCTTATAAGCAAAAAATAAAGCCTCACTCTCTCATCTTTCGTTAAAGAATACCTTAAAGTCTATTATAATTTTCTTTATGAAACATACATGTTCGTATTGAGAATTCATTTATTCAATGTCTCACGAAAGAGCTGGTAAAAGGAGAGTGTAGGAAGATTATCACGCTCCTAATCTCACATGATCTGGCACTCAATCATCATATCTTGAAGCCCAGGCCCGTAGGCGGGGGGCATTTCTTGGGTAGTGGCGGCGGGGGTTGGGATTTCTTGGTGAGTGTGGGCGGGTTGGAAGTGTAGGCGGGAGGTAGCTCACGCATCTCCCCGCTGTCGGCGTATGGATTCTCACAACACATCCGGGAACGCGTGAAGACGGAGGGCACGAGCACAGGCACCAGTGCCTGCTTCTTGACGAGGCGGGAGTAGGAGCGGACGACGAGGCAGCAGTAGGTGCAGATGACGATGGCCAGGACGGAGGCGAGGAGGTCGAGGGTGCGACGCTGGAGGGCGGCCCGCACCCCAGCCCACACCACGGCGGCCATCACCACCACAGACAGCACCAACCACGGCACCAGCAGCCCCCCGCGCTCCTGTGGTGACGAGACCCTAATTAAGGCAGGGGCTCTGCTAATTGATACATGCCATGCTAATTGATGCAAGCTGCACTAATTGCAGAGACTCTTCAAAAGGTAACAAACTATTCATCTACTCCCTTCCCCATCATCACAACACATCATGAAGCAACTAAATATTTATATAAAAAGGTTTATTTTAGTTAACGTTATCAGGTATCGATCCAGCACTAAACAAATATCCACAATGGTGCAATTTAGAACTTAGATCTTCGATCAGTGTGACCCATTCATAGACGAGACTGGCGCTGTGTTGAATCACTATGGTCAAGCGGGAAACCTTTCAGGCCAAGCAGCTAACACAAACACGGACACAAGTAACACAAATGGTTTTGATCCGCAAGTCCTTAAATAAACACAATGAATGACCCAACACAACACCCACAGACTCGTCTCATGAGGGACTACCTAAAACAGACTCAAACAGTAATGTTTTTTTTATTTTTCTCTCCCGTAACAAACACACTCTGTTGTGATAAGTATTCCGTTCAACAGAATCAAATTAGTTAATCCTTTGCAAGAATAATAATTCCTAGTAACTCCGAACAACATAATAAAGCTGACTAAACAGCAGGACTCATTAATTATATTTGCCATTCGATTACATTATGACACAAATGCAAACAATCTATTTCTCATCTCGTTTTGCTAAGAAACAAGATCAACTTCTGGTCCCAGACAGGGGTACCTAGTGACGGCACTAGGATCCCGATTCCTCTATCAAGGAATAAAGTTTTGAAAACTGAAACTAAACTGACCTTGACAGCGCCGACGATGAGCAGGATGGAGAAGGTTAAGAAGAGGACCCACACGCTCACTTGCACGTACAAGAAGATCCGGGCTGTGGGGGAAGACGCATGTCGTTACACAGGGCTGGTGTCTGGTCCATGTCTGTGTGGGCGTTTGGGGTCTGTGTGGGCGGTTGTGGTCGGTGTG
>JAUTYZ010068146.1:0-12027 GCA_032273725.1 Panulirus interruptus | reverse complement strand
AGGTGAGTGTGAATAGGTAGAGAGGAGGGTGAGTAGTTTCAGATGAAGGTGAGTCTGCTGCAGGGGTATGTGATGTCACATGGCTGTTTAATTTGTTTATGGATGAGGTGGTGAGGGAGATAAATGTAAGGGTCTTGAAGAGAGGTGCAAGTATGCAGTCTGTAGGGTGCCTGATAAGTGAGTAAGTTGTTGTTTGCTGAAGACACAGAAGTTTCGAGTGAGAAACTGCAGAAGATGGTGTCCGAGTTTGGGAGAGTGTGCAAAAGGAGGAAGGTGAGAGTAAATGTGAATAGAAGCAAGGGTATTAGGTTTAGCAAAGCAGAGAGGTAGATTAATTGGGGTGTGCACTTGAATAGAGAAAATTTGGAGAACATGGCAGTGATTAGAACCATGGAAGTGAAAGGGAGTTATAGGGTGGTGAGAGGGTGAAGATTCTGGGAATGTTAGGGAATGTGCAGAAAGAGAAGCTGTTATCTGGGAGGGTTGTGTGGATGTGAGGCATGGGCTGTATATGTACAGAGGAAAGTGGAAGTATTGGAAATCAAATGTTAGGTAGAAGCAGTAGGTATGAACATTAGGTAGGAGCATTAGGTAGAAGTAGTTGGTCTGAACATTAGGCAGGAACATTACATAGATACATTAGGTAAAAGTAGTCAGTAGGAACATTATGTAGGAACCCTACAAAAACAGCATTAGAATTGCAATCTGGCAGTTGCCTAAGAAGCACTAACTAACTAAAAAGCAGCACTGGCATTCATCAGTTATGGAGAATATTGCAATGGCCACCCCCCTTAAGTAAATTCCAGGAGGGAATAGGTGTCAGAGATATATATAGATAAATAGACAGATAGTTAGAAATGTTTGAGACCAATATGTGGTGTGAGTTGATTCACCCAGGAACAGAGTGGGACACTCAGATTGGCTTTCTCTGTCTCGCCAAAGACAAAGCTTGGGATTATGTATATGCTGTAATTGTCTTACAATCCCAGACCATGGTGTCTTTTTGGGAGAGTTCAGTTTTGCAGTCCTGTGCAACCCGAGGCTGTAGGCCAAAAGATTTCCTTCTGGGTAACTTCCTCCTTTCCTTTAGCAGGCAGAGATTGTCCAACACTTCCCAAGGAAATTCTCAAATCTTTAGTTGATATACTGATATAAAGAACATTTTGAAGGTCACATCCTGGAGTCCTCTTGCGACTTCTCCAAGGGTTTGAAGTGACACATAAAATATTGGATGGGGCTTCCATTCTTCAGAAGGTTATGGAGCTGCAGGCCAATGGATAGGGACACAGAAATCCTTTTTCATTTTTTTTCTCATACTTGATCATCATTTCCTGCATTAGCGAGGTAGTGCCAAAAACAGATGAAGAAAGGCCACATTCACTTACATCAGCTTAAAGGAGCTATTGGTCCTATGGTTTTCCTTCTCAGAATGTCCTGAGGCCCAGGTGGGGAATTCTATTTCTGATAGACGATACCATGGTTGTCCAATGCTTGATGAACAGAGGCTCTTGCAAATCGACCTCAACTGTAGTTAAAAAGAAAAATATGCCTGGTCCACAACTCACACCCACTTAGCACCACTGGGACTGCTTTACTATCAAACATACCTATCTTTTCCCTCACAGACAATGACCTCTCTCCATCTATTCCTCAGGGCACCCATGACCTTTGTACCATCACCCATCCTATGATGCACTTCAGCTCTCATAGTTCCATCCTATGTATCTAACATACTCCACTTCCTCCAGGTCCCCTCCATTGAAACTCATACTGAAACTAACTCCTGCTAAACCTCATAACCATGATTTTATTCACATCAACAAACTTCCTCCTTTCACACACTATCCCAAACTCAGATACCAGTTTCTGCAGTTTCTTGCTTAAGAAACTGCAGTCTGCCACCAGAGCCATATCAACCGCCTAGAATACTACAGACCTGCCCATCTTTAAGACCCTCACATTTACTTCCCTCACCTCCCCATCTGTACACAGGAGGATGGGGTGAAACAAAAATAACTGGTATAACATGAATTGCCTTTGATTCTGAGTCTTACTAAGTAAGAGAACACTTATTGGGCATTTAACTGCCTAAGTGATGAAGTTTTGACCTTTTATTTTGCCTCAATTTCTTTCTTTTCTTTACAATTTTAAGACTTTCTTCCTTTTTCTTGAGTTAAATCAAGTTTTTCTGCCAGCTACAATGGTTGGGTACCTCATTTGCTCTCAGTTCATGGTTGACTGAAATTCCATAAGGCAATATGCATGGTACAATGTGGATTAAGTGGCTAAATCCTTTAGCTCAGCTGTCCTACTCATGAAATCCATACATAGAACACAAAATCTGATTTAATGGGAGAGGAGATAATTTCTACTCTATGATTCATCAGGTGAGAAGACCAAGCTGTATGCTCCATCCACCTCAACCTTGATTTCAAGGTCCATAAGAAATAAGAGTGAAGGGTGACAAAGGGTCCATTTGTTTATAGTTTGGGTGAGGAGGATTTGGTGGTGCTGACAACGCACACTGTAATGGTCTTATAGAACAGCTTCCAGGAGAGAGCTTGAGCTAAATGGCAAACACTTGATTCACAGTTATTCATACTTTTGTTTAAAATCTTCAGCAAAGGGTACTTTGATGTAAGACAAGGGCATTTGTTCTGAAACCTAATGTACCCCAGTCCATATACACTATTCTCTCCTCCAACAAGTACTTATCTCTACAAATTATAAAACTAATTCAACCATTTTCCTATAATAAAGCCACATGTCATCTACGAAGCTAGGTTGCAAAGCTGCCTGTAATGTATTGTATCTGTTAAGTTTTACCAATTTGTGCTAACCTCCTACCAACAGGTGAACCTATAAAATCAATATCCTAATTTATCAATGTATAGAAGTCATAAGTTTTTAATAGCAAATCTGCCCAAAGACAACAACTACAGTTAAGTATCACTTAACCCAAAATTATAAAGATGATGGCTATATATATATTCAGGTAAGAAATTACACATCACAAAGATAAAACTATATTGTATTACTAACTGTTAGTATCTTCAGGTACTGATGAACACTCTCCATCTTCATTATCACAGCCTGGTGCACCTGATGACTCCACAACTGCCCCTCCCTCGTCCTTCTGCTGCTCTCCTGAAAGGTCTGGCGCAGGTACAGATGTAGGAGGAGAAGGTGGGGGAGGGCGTGGGGGGTCATGGTGATGGATGCGAGGCTGTCGAGTCCACTGATACCATGGATGTGATGTATGTGATGACCTCATCAAACTTCTGGGAAGGGCACGCTCCACTGCTTGATCTGAAGAAACTCAATTATGAGATTAGTGTTGTAGCGTACCTTGGTTTCTTAAAGGGGCACTGAAAGTGGCTAGGGATAATATGGAGAGGTGTTAGTGAAGGAAATTTTTGGTTGAAGGATCAAGAGTAGGAAGTAACTGAACACCACGGTGCAAAATCCATTATATTATTCATTTGATAAAAAAAAGGCAGTCTTGCTAACTATTCCTTTTCTGTTAAAAAGCCTGATTGTAGGACACAGAGTTTTCAATCCTTTTTCTTTAATCATGAGCATTTGAGATGTACAGTACATTATGAAATGTACACACAGTAGAAAAAGTTTCTTCCTGAATGGGTCCCATGAATTTCAAAATGATCAATACAACTTGTGTTGTCTCAGTAGGGTTTGTAAGCTTGAATGTGAGACAAATTTCCTAATGATTATGATAGGCCCACTTTGCAGTTACCTCCACTGAAATATGAAATAAAAATAAAATTTATTTTGACAAACGACAGGAAATGTTGTAAGCAATCACTGTATTACAAAATCATGAAAGCAAGGCTACTAGTGTGAGGCTAGAGCAATGGGCATTTCTCTAAATCCTTTGTCCATGGTGTCATGCTGTTTCACACAAAAAGTGGTATGATACTTTTTTACCAAGTGTACCACAAAAAAGGGGGTTGTTGAACTAAGTCATGCTGACTATTTGCCTAAACGAAAGATGAAATTTCCCAGCTCCTCTACTTCAGCAACCACTGCTGAATATTAGTCTACATTCTAGTAGGTGCTGACCCCCCCACACACAGACACACAAACACTCTATCCTGTTGCCAGAGTCCCATATCAGGAGAATAGCTAAGGAGACAAACTGTTTGCTGGCAAATATCAAAAGCGCATTTAAGTACATGTATACGTGATTATTCAGCAGGATTTTCACATCCTAAGTTAGGTTAAAACGAGAATATGGTTCTCAGGTTTGGTCACCACACTTACAGGAGCACAAGGAGTAATAAAGGTCCAAAGGAGGGTAATAAAGATGGCACCAAAATTTGAAAAAGCAGTATTCGAGGGAAATTAGAGGCTTTGAATATGTTCATCATAAAAGAGAGATGAGTAAGAGGTGACTTAATCACGAGCTTTAAGTTTTTGAACCAACCTGATGAGTCAGACTGTTAACAGTTCTTCAAAAGATGTAAAGAGAGAGCATCCAGCGGTAATGATATGAAATTGAGAGACTTTTTGGAAAACAAAAATGTAAAGAAGTACTTTTATGGTATAAGAGAGGTGGAATAGAATGACTGAGAACATGGTTAATGCAGACATCATACAAAAATTTAAAAAGTTATATGAAAGTAGAGAATGTTCAAGAGATGGAGCCCCTTGAGTGTAAAACTCACTCCCCATATAGTACAAATAGGTAATAAACAGGTATTTACACACACACGCAAAAAAAAAGTGTGTTTTGTATTTCCAAAGAATGAACATGGGATATGAGAGTATTCTTTCATATTTGGCCTTACTTCATGGTGAAAATTTTCAGCTCTGGAAAAGTATCCTGAATGTTTAAGAAGTATAAACTGCTGTATAAAAATTTATTTTGTCTGTGTGTACTTTATGGTGAAAGATGGATGTGATATTTGGTTTAACCTAAAAAGCTTTAAAGCTTTTGAAGACATTATGGTAAATATGCAAATTTGGGATGGCACAAAAATAACTTATGAATCTGGATTAACTGCACTTAGAAGGATTGTTTTAGAAGGGCTCTCCATCTCATGCACAACACTTGACAACACAAAACTCACACATCTTATTCTCTATTTCTGTTTTTCCTTTCTTTAATCAAATTAAAATTCATTGCTGCACAAAAACTGTACAATTCTCAGATGTCGAACTGGAACAATGCGGAATGGTTCCTAGGACACACATGACCACCATCCAGTGACTGGGACTAACCCCATTCCCTGAGATACAGCTTCAAGACCAGGCTCTTTTTCAGTTCATATCTGCAGCATTAATGATCTTAAATCAAACCTTCCCTTTTTAGAGCATATCTCTATACTTCTGTCTCTGATCTTCTCTGAAATCTAACCGTCCAAGGCTGCTTCTATACACCATAAGATCTCCAACTACTATTTCTACTGTTATTTAGACTCCAAAGATACCATCTGTGCCTACTGCAGTACACACACACACACACACACACACACAAAAAAAAAAACTGCTTGTCTCATGGATCTTGATTCTCTTAACTTTAAAGCCATCTGGCTCAAAATTTCTCTATTCTCTATAACTAGTACTAATCAATCAAGGTACTTAGAAGCTTAATGCACCTGCAGGTGCCATTACATACTGACCAAAGAGGGCTTAACAGTTTAATATCTTTTGACTTGCTACTACCATTCAACAGCAAAATGGCTGAAGTGCTACCAGCACCACTAAAGACAATCACTGGTCAAGACAACTGACACCAGCCAGAACAATGGTGCATGCTAGGTAATTTTGGAATTAAAGAAAGTACGTGCTCTAGTTTCGGGAAGTTCATTCTACTCTTATGGAATCATTCTATGGTAAAAAAATAAGGATTTTGGGTTTTTTCATTTTCAACATTACTTATGATTCAATAATAAATAATGCGAGAGCAAGGACGGTTATGAATGAGAGGGAAAATCTGAGGTTAGATAATACATAAGTAATGTAAAATATAATAAAATATTTACAGAACAATGTGACTTCCATTTTGGAGTGCTAATCATGAAATGTGCTGTCTAATACAAGCTGATTCCACTCAATTTTGAGACACAAAATCTGTTTTCGTATCCACTGGGTGGAGCATACTCAGCATGGAACTCCACAACCAATACCTTCACACCCATTACATTTTGGTACATTGTTCAGTGGCTACTGTTTCACAGTGACTACTTAAATTTTTGTCTTATGCCAAACAATGACAAGACTTGTTACATATGTGTATGACTCTCCAATTATCTCACCATTAATGTCTTTTACCAAAATCTAATATCAGTAAGCATTTCACTGTTCACCTGCCTGTAAAAAAAAAAATATTAAACACAAACTATTTGGTAAATATCGAGTAAGAGGAATTGGCTTCAAAACCAATCCAAAATCAAATAGTGGAAATCAGTAAATTAATAATATTCTTGAATTTCAAGCTAGTGGGACTAATAACTATTCTTGTAAAGCTTTAAACATATGTGACAAGGCTAGTCATTGTCTGGCACATGACAAAAAAAAAGAACAATTAATCATGTCAAAAAGTAGCCATTGAGCAATTTAATCGAGTGAACTGGGCATGGAGGAACTGGATGTGGAACTCCTTGCTGAGTGCAGTTAGCCTTTGAACCCCTATCCTTAGTGGAAACTTCAATCTGAGGGAGTAAGAGGATCTACAAGCTAAAAATCCCACTTTATATCAATTCGACATGTTATAGGGAATCTATTAATAACATTTTCAACAAAATTCATCTACCAGCAGGTAAGGTTACATCAAGGGTGAACATTGACCTACACTGCTCCCTTTATGCACTGGCCTGTATGGTGTCCATACCAATTGCACTAATTGAAGACTTTGTCCTGAATGGCGAGCAGAAGCACTTTGGCCCCTAACATGCATGTTGAGAGACATCACGTGGGCAAAGTCATCCCTGAACAATTATGCACCATAGTCCTGGCTGGCGTCAATTGTCCTGAATGGCGACTGTCCTCCGTGGTGCCGGTTGCATTTCGGCCCCTTATCAAACAATCATTCAGAAATACACCAACCTTTGCACACCGTATATTCATCTCTTTGAAACAATATTATTCTTCTTTCTGTAAGCAGCTTATATGGAGCTTTTTTGCTACTAGTTACTGCATCCGACGTGTTGTTATCTCAAAATCTTCTAAATGTAGATTGCGTGCAGTTGTATACAGAAATCTTGCAGCTTTTTCATCGATGTTCCTCACCACGTCTTCTGCCGTTAGCAATATTATTATGCCAGCGCACAACTCGAATACAGCATCCCGCGTGTGGAGCAGCGCAAGAAACTGTTAGCGAACACATAAACGTAATCATGACTGTTATTGATTCCATAAAGAAATGAAGCTCTTTGTAATATTTATATGTACTCGCACCACTCGCCAGATGCTTCTGGTATTATTGTACAGGGGTACCTAGTGACAGCACTAGGATCCCGATTCCTCTATCAAGGAATAAAGTATTGAAACTGAACCGATTCCTCTATCAAGGAATAAAGTATTGAAACTGAACCGATTCCTCTATCAAGGAATAAAGTATTGAAACTGAAAAAACTGAAACTGAACTGATTAGGCACTTAAGCCGTCGAGGAGGAGAGCGAAGGTGGCTGGGCCCTTACTCTCGGGAGTCGCTATTGTGCTCCAAGGGCTTAACGGACTGGAAAACGAGGGCAGGTGGATCTCATGTGGCTGTCACGGAGTTTATCTCATCATCAGCCGTTACTTGATGTGTGTCTATTATATTTCTCGCTATGTTTCATATATCTATTTGCTTTTTTTCTTCCTCTTCATGGGCCAGCATAGTAATTCATTATGAAACGCATAATCGGGTTTTGCGTGGCTTTCTCTCTCGTAGGTGATAACAGTGCGAGACTCCGGCTTTTTCATCACCAATGTCCAGGCAGAATAAAGCACTACGAACAAATAAGTTAGTGTGGCATATCAGCTTTGCTCTACACAACGGGCAAGACCCGTGTTGCTTACCTCAGCAGAGGAACGATGATAATGCAGGCTCGTGCTAACGTAGACATCATTAGAAACCAGGAATAAGAAGCACTCCGACACGGGTGTAAGAAACGGATGGCAGCGTAAGTGGTCAAAGAGATGTGGAAGCTAACTCGGGGATTTGATTATAATAGTGTGTGATCTTGGAGTGAGGCAAGGAACCTGCTGAGCTGTGGGACTGTTTGAGGCGAACCGATTACTTGATGGTGCTGAGAATGGTGTGAGATTTGTGTTGATGTCTACGATGGTGGTAAAAGACATTGCAGGACGCCATCATAATTCTATTTTATCATATGTTTTCCACTTCCATTTCCGAGTATATTTATGTCAGTAGACTTTTAATATATATTTGTTAAAGAACTAGTGTGATATTTAGAAATGCATACACAGAGTACGTGACATTATGTAGCACATTATGACAAATAGTGGGAATGCGCCGCATCCCTGACACTCAAAAGGATTTTATCCCCAGACTCGCCCAGGCGTGTTGATATAGGCAGGAAACACACGCACGCACAGACACACATATTGGATCGTTCAGGCACCAGACTCGTGTATTGTTTCACCATTCATCACAGCCACAGCATCGAGCTATGACATGTTATTAGATCGTACCGATGGGCTGGAATGTAGTGTTTACCACTGAAATATAGGATGATTTATCACTTCACCACATCAATAAACAAAGCCAGTTCTCATTTACTGTATTATGTTTCTCACATTTGTTGTCCTGCACTCATAGAGAGCTTCAGTATTTTATCATGCCTCTGGTTTCTCACATCTGTTGTGTACAGTACTTATTTTCCTCTCCTAAAGTACAGTCGTTGCTGAGTACAGATATGAAAAAGAAATCTATGGAGTACAAGGAAAGTCTGAGAGAATGATTGTGAGAAAGGAAAAAGTTCGTATAAAGTAGAAATATATATATTCGTTTTACGAACTTTTTCCTTTCTCACAATCATTCTTCCAGACTTTCCTAGTACTCAATAGAGTTTTGTGAAGACTAGGGACGACATGGCTCTCTTAATATCGACCTTCATGTCTTGTTCACGCCGTAGAATTAACTTATCTTCCTCTCCCCGAACCGAAGTCCCAGGGTAAGGCATCTACACTCTCCTTCCCTCGGCCTTGCAGTCCTACGATGATGGGGTCACCTTGGCAGTCTTAACACCTCCCCCGCTTGACCACACACCTACAAGATGGGTCTTAGTTCGACACCCTTAGCTCCCGTTTCTCCTATCCCGTACTCCTGGCGTGGGGCGGTCTTCACCTCCATGTACTCCCCTTCCTCAACAAACACACATACAAAGGATTACAAAGGAATTTATAGAGCAACAGACCATTGGGTCCTTTCGAGGCTGTTTGTGATAGTGGAAGATATCAGAAACTCGCAGAATAGTGTGGTAAAAGTTAGAAGGCGTACAGATGATTCAAAGAATATACCGCAAATTGTCATTTTGACTATGGAAGCGCAAAAAATGACAGTCATGGGCTTGAAGCGAATTATCTATCATAAACATATCTATAGTACTGCTTTCATCCACTCTGCTTGGCAAATGATGGTTCCATATGTTAACAATCCTGTTGAAGAAGTACTTCGCCATATTCGAGGTAAATCGTTTGCCCACGAGTTTATATCCATAACTACGTGTAAAACCAGACGAATCAAGTCTTAGCTGACTTGATAGGTCAAGATTATCAAAGCCTTTGATCATTTTGAATAATTGTATTAGATCATCTTTTAACCTTCTCTTTTCTAAGCTAAATAGATTCAAGTCATATAATCTCATTTCGTAGGATTTGTTTCTCAGTCGGGGAATCATCTTGGTAGCTCGACGCTGTACTCTCTCCATTCTTTCTATTTTTTTTTTTAGGTAAGATAACCAAAACTAAACACAATAATTGTAAAGAGTAAGAATGATTTCCGTGGACTTAAATTCGATGGCCCTACCTATCAAATCAAGATTATTGTTCCCTTTTTTCACTGCTTCTGTGCTCTGCTTACTTTGTTTTAGGTCACCAGAGATTATTACACGCAAGTGTTTTTCCTCATTTACCTTTCGTATATTTCAGCAGAATTCATACTGTGTCTTGCATTTTCGTTTTTTCTAACAATATGTAAAACTTTGCACTTATCGAAATTAAAATTCTTTTGCCACTTATGAGCCCAGTTCATCAGTGTGTCTATGTCAGTTTTAAGCTATATAAGTTCAAGTTAATTTGTAGGTTTGTTACCCAACATTATATCATCAGCCAATTTTGGTATCTTGTAGTGCCGCCCATTATCAATATCATTAATATATATGAGAAAGAGAACCGGTCCCAAGACTGATCTCTTGTGGCACTCCACTTGTTACGTCTAACCATTCTGAGGCTTGACCATTAATCACTACTCTTTGTTTATGGCCAGTCAACCAATTTCCTATCCTCTGAAGTACAACCCCATCAATGCTATGTGACTTAGTTTTTGCTGGTAATCTTTGTTGCGGAACCTTATCGAAAGCTTTTTGAAAGTCTAGATAGATAACATCAACTGCTTTACTTTCGTCGTGCATGTTGATTATATCATAAAAGAATTCAAGCAGATTTGTCAAATATGAGCGATTTCGTCGAAAACCGTGCTGAAATCGCTTAGTAAGCGGTGGTCCTCTAAATGGTTTACAATTCTATCTCGAATGATGGTTTCCATAAGTTTTCCAACTACAGACGTTAAGCTAATAGGACGATAATTTTCGGGTAGTGACTTGTTACCTTTTTTGAATATCGGTGTTACACTGGCAAACTTTCTTTCATCTAGAACTTTTCCCGTAGCGAGTGACTTACTGTAAAGGATGGTCAAGGGCTTAACTATCTCATTTTTCGCCTATTTCACTATTCTTTGATAAAACTTATCAGGGCCTGTCGTTCTATCTGTTCTTATTCTGTTTACTGCTGAAAGTATATCTTCGGCTTTATGTCAGTTTGTTGAAGAACGTTCCCCTCTCTTATCAGTGAAACTGGATTCTGGACATGGGTTGCGTTTTCGATCGTAAATGCAGATGCAAAAAAAAAAGTCATGTAACATTTCTATCATGGCTTTGTTCTTTTGGACCAAGTCACCGTAATTAATGGACGTATTGACTGGGTAATGACTCTCTTGCTTCTAACATAACTATAAAACTCCTTAGGGTTTCTTCTGTTGTTTTTGGCAACATTTGATTCTGACGTATACTTTGTCGTATTAGTCTCTTAGTTTATCTACTCAGATTTACATAGCTTACTCTATCATGGTGTTTTTTGGATTCTCTGAGTTTGTTATGAGTTGCTTTCTCAGACAAAAGGCACTTCTTCATTTCACCGTACCACCACCTTGGTTTCATTTTAGAAATAGACCGTCTACAACAAGTTGGCACAAATGTTCCCTCTACTGCTTTGAAAGTTTTACTGAAGCCTTTCCAAGCTATTTTCATGTCGTTTTCATCAACCATATCATCCCGGATTTGCCTGTCAAGAGCAGTGAGAAGATCATTAAAATTCACAAGTTGAAAATTGGATACGTTTTTGCGATTGTCATGGTGACCAACATTGCGTGTGGTGTTGAAAGTGGACTCGACAGTAATTTGTCGGTGATCACTTGCACCAAACTTTTTTTCAACATTATCAACGAGATCCTCATCTGTAGGTAGAACTAAATCTAATATATTCTTGTCGCGAGTAGGTTTCTCGACTAATTGATTTAGGACATTATCAAGGAAATTTAGGATGATTCCTCGCTCGCATTCTTCCCACTGAGATTCTGGTTTGTTAAAATCTCCTACTATAATAGATTCTTGTTCATTACATATTTTCTACTAACTGCTTATAAAATCTTTCGTTTACCTCTGGTGTCTGTGCGGGGAACTTATAAATTAGTCCTATTGTTTACGAAACTTGTCTTTAATTTCTACAAAGATGAAGTCGTCATTCTCAACAGTTACAACATTTATCACTACGGAATTAAAA
>JAUTYZ010067926.1:0-12033 GCA_032273725.1 Panulirus interruptus | reverse complement strand
CCACTTTTTGATGGACTGCTACTAACAACGCACGAAATCAACGAAAGGTATCCGGTAGGTATTGTGACCAAGGACAACTTCCAGCCGTACACTACTCCAAGACGACCCAGATAAATGTCTTATCTCCCACGTTCTTGAAAGCTGCAACACCGTTAGATCCTCACAAAGAAACACACTTAAACACATTTCTAGAAATAGATTTACGTTAAAATCCAACTGAAGTGTTTTCTTGGTGTTGTGTTGCAGGCTGAGCCCTAGTGAGCTGCTGTGTCTGGACCAGGTGCAGGTCGTGGTGGGCATCGTGGTGGTCACAGTCTCCACCGTACTCCTGGTCGCTCTCTCCGTCCTACTATGCAGGTCTGTATCCAGAGCTAGGGGGCTGCACCAACCTCTTTGATTACTGTTAGTATTTGTGTGTTACGGGGAGAGACTTGTACACTCGTGTTGCCCAGCCTCTTAACCTTAAATCGCGACCCTTTTTTATGGAAGAAGCTGTGTGCTTATAACTTCTGAGTTATAATCTTATCCTCTGTTCTCCTCTTCCACCGTTACCTTCCCTATCCCTTTTCTATGACTATTCCCTTCCTGGCATCTTTCCCTCTCATTCTGGAATGGATAATCTCCCTTTAAGCTATAGTAAGAGGAATATTTTCTACAGAAGCCACTAACCTGAACAGGAAATTGAAGCAGTTCCCTCGCTTACCTGAAGCACAACATCCCCTCGTCAAAATACTAATCATATTCTGTAAATTAGAATTAGACTTAAATATTAAAAAAGGAGAAAATGTTTACAAGTTTCTTTCATAAAAGCAACTTCCAGCATTCATTTAAACGAATTTCAAACTTGGCAAGATTTTAGTTTAAGCGAGTTATAATTGAATTTCAACTTTTGCTTGACGTCCGGTTTGCATGTCTTGGGCATTACTGAGTGTTAACCCTGCCTGTTCCTCTCTCTCTCCCCCTCCCCTGCCTCCTGCCGCAGGTACCGCCGGAGACACCAGAGGGACAAGCTGGGGCGTGGCTGGCCCCCAGGTCCCCTCGCGCCTTGGCCTCCCGACGATCACTCGGCTCCGACCAGACACATCATGGCCGACGAATACGTCTACCACACCTACTCCTCCGTCAGGAAGATCCCTGTGACTAAAGTCTGAATGAACATCACGACGTCTGCTTCAGTAGCATCTCTGAGACTGAAATCTGAGTGTTTCACCGCTACGTCTGCGTCAGAGAGAAACCTTTGTCTGAATCCTGGGTGTAAACGACGACGTCTGCATCAGGAAGGTCCCTGACATTAAGGCCTGAATGTACACCATGGCGCCTCCGTCAGGAAGATCTACGTCAGTAAGACTGAACGTGCTCGTCACTACAGATACGTTAGGAAGACCTCCGTCACTACAATCTGTAGTATACGTCTCCAGGTCACTTCCCTGCCACCAGGTCCCATGTGACCCAGGTCTGGCAAGTACCCAGGAAACATAACGTGACTATGAGATTCATCAGTTATACGCTCGAAACTTTCCATCATCAAATCGGATTTGTCAGAAAAATAAAATACAACTCGTATGAAATTTTCCCAAAGAAAATTAATCAAAGACGTATATCTGCTTACTGTGTGTTTTTAGCGCATCAGTGTCGTGTCATCGTCGCCAGTTTCTGTCCTTTGGGCCGTCTGTTACTAGAGTAAAACAACAAATGCTTCCAAACGCATCATAAACCGACAGAGAGACTGTGAGTGCATAGCAAGAATCAAAAGACATGAGCGGAAGACACCGGAAAAGGGAATGTCGATTAGATTATCAGTTTCTAGTTTCTAAATATATTATCTATAAGAATTTTAATCTAGTTTGAATATATATGTTTGTGTCGGCTATTAACTGACTTACAGGAGAATTTTAGTAAAAGGACACACCTTCATTCTACTTGCATGGACGTGTAAAAACGACCTTCACATTATTTGATGTACGAGTGAAAATTTCAGACACACGAGGAAAACTTTGGCCTAAGAACGTGTTCATGGATGTTGTTATATCAGTGTTGTTTTGCATCACATGAACCAAGGAACTGAACAATGGTAGTGCCATGACCTCCACAGTAGTGCTTCAAGGTCGAGGTGTTCTCTCCCAATGTTGAATCATGGGAGGGGACCCTAAACGTTAAAAGTCAATTAAGACACTCCTAGTTCCAGAAAGACACTTAAGTGTGACTGAATAATGTAATTTGACTGTAATTAATGAGCTAAAATGGGGACGTGCGTGATCATGGAGGATTACAGCGTCATGTGTTGGTCACGAGGTCATTAGTCTCCGTTACATGGGTGAGACTGGGGCCACCTGAGATATGGAACCACCTGGGATGTGAGCCACCTTGAGTGTGGCACCACTTGGGGGTAGCACCATCTGGGGTGTGGCACCACCTGGAATAAGGCGCCACCTGAGGTGGTAAACCATCTCACCGGCTGTCGGAAAGGGTTTGACTGTGAGGAGACATTACTTCAGAAGTCTCTTTTTTATCTTTATATCACCTTCATCTGTATATTATCCTTATATATTATCTGTATATCTATACTGCCTCTTGTAGAGGTAGCATGTTAACTCTGAATTTGATTTGCTATGTTACAACAACATAAATTAATCGAAGGATCTCATGGTAATACCTAACGGTTTCCTCTCTTCTTCTTCCCAGTAGGTCAGATGATATAACTACGAATATTTCTAATTTTTCAGGAAATGATTCCAATAATTTTTCAATCGCAATTAATTTTCTTTCAAAGACTGTCATCATTCCTTTCTAAACGGGATAAGTATTGTTGCTTTTTAATCGCAGACAATTTTTACGAACTTACAAAGAAAGCAATTTCATTTGATTATCTTAAAAAACACAACTTAATCATTATATCATGCGACTAAACCTTATTGAAAATCATTGCAATTTTCATATTAACCACATACATTACATAACACAATAGACAATTCACGAACGACTTAACAATTCTAATGAAGAACCCATTGTATGCATATGGTATAAAGTCAAATGGTAACGGCATGGTATGAAACCCATGGTAGCCAAATGGTGTGAAAACCATGGCAGTCGTATGGTATGAAGCCCATGGTAGCTAATGGTATGAAACCCATGGTAGTCGTATGCTATAAAGCCTATGTAAACCAAATGTTATGAAACCCATGGTCGTCATATGGTACGAAACCCATAGTAGTGGTATGGTATGAGGCGCATGGTAACCGCATGGCAAGCAGCCTATGATAACCAAACAGGATGAAGCCCATGGTAGGAGTTCCACTGCTGGAAAGAAAGATGCAGAGACAGTAGCTGGAAACAAGTTCCAGGCACTGGAAGATGGACTGAAGGATGACACTAAGACAGGCAGAGCTTCTCATCTCCTCCCTGGAAAAGGTATTCGTCAATTGTGACCATCAGCCCGGGGAGGTCTTCAGCCCGGGGAGGTCTTCAGCCCGGGGAAGTCTTGGAGTCATGCATTATACCTACAGAAGGTCCGTTGACTCCTAAAGTACTTCGACGTTCTTGTGTGTGCGTCTTAAAGACGTGTGTCGGGCGTCGTATATATGTGTCATATGATGGTGTGCTGGACGTCGTATACGAGTCATAAGACGTTTGTAGGATGTCATTTGCGTGTCATCACGATGTCAGTCGAGTGTCGTGCGCGTTTCATAAAACGTCTGTCGGATGTCGCGTGCGTGTGTGTGTGCCACAAGACGCGTGTCAGGTGTCATGTGCGTGCCATAAGACGAGTGCCGGTTGACATGTCATCTAGGCGGCTTTCTATTCTCCCTTAAAAACTTTCCATCGCGTTGCTCAATATCCATCATATATACAGAACTGTAGTCGCATTCCACTGTATGTCACTACTCATGTCCTCTTACGTAATGCTACTGTCACTGCGGGAACCAGGTAACGCTCCTGTCATTGTGGGTGCCCAGGTAACACTGTGGGAGCCCATTTGAAGCTCTCATCACTCTGGGAGTTCATGTAACACTCTCGTTACTATGGGAACTTATGTAGCGTTTTCATTACTATGGGAGCCCATGTAACATTTCCATTACTAAGGGGATCCATGTAACGTCTATATTACTATGGGAGCTTATGTAACGTTTCCATTGCTATGGGTGCCCATGTAACACTTCCACTACTATGGGCGCCCATACAACGTTTCCATTTCTATGGGAGCCAATGTAACATTTCCAATCCTATAGGGACCCATGCAAGGTCTCCATTACTATGGGTACCCAAGTAACCTTTCCTTTACTATGGGACCCCATGTAGCTTCTCCGTTACTTTGGGAGCCCATGTCCTAGCTTATGGTAACAGTTATTCACATTCTCTGATGTTCTCTGAGATTCTCTTATGCCTCTGTGACCTCTTTAAGTCATGTACAGTTGTTGATCTGCTCTTTATATTTCGCTCTGCTCTATGTTTAAGGCTCTGGCAGTGTGGTGCTCCCTGAGGCCAGTTGCCGGTCATCCTAGACTGTTGACTGGCCCTCGGGACTCGTATCAAACCAGTCATAAACTCCCCCCCCACCCCCCTAGTTCATCACATGATCATTGACCCTCAACAGTAGGCCTACCGCCTGCAGGGTTAAAAAATCAACTTCCTTAACTGTTCTCCTTTTTGCCTTTTGTCACGTGAGACAGTCAGTAACTTGTTAAGCTAACAGTTTAAGATTCATCCAGTCATGCTGTTAATTCCCAAAGGCAATGCAGTTTAGAGGCGTCACTGTTAACATTATCCCTCCCCACATGCCAATTCATCACTATAGCACCACAGTCAATTTTTATGACGTTAATATTTCTAGTGAATTTAAATATGCCTAACTTATCACTACAAATACAGTTCCAATACCACGCAAGATTTTATTACCGATTCAATAGATACATATATAATTCACTATAGTATTGTATTACGCGATTCATACACACCAACTCTCATACACCGCGAATGGTACATAAATATACAACAAATCAACATTAGAAAAGGATGTACAGTACACGTTACACTGTCGTCAGTCTTGTGGAGTATAACAGAATGATCCACTATCATCATACCTCTCTTGTGTCGTCCCTTAAAATTATTGCATTACGTAAACTGGAATTATCATGATAATACAACCCGGTGTTAACGTCACTGCTTATTACCTTTCCCTTGGTGACTGAGTCACTCGTGAGAAATGCCTGTTATTAGAGGTCACTCGTGATTCATTGGTTCTGCCATTAGTTGACTACATTAACATTCCTAAAACAGATTTCTTTATCTCTTTTTTTTCTGGTTAGATTGATTGCATTGCTATGAGTGGCAGACTATATCCCCCTCAAGTATGTTGTGAATCAGTTTATGTTTTGAGGATACTCTTTAAGTGTTAGTTTCAATGGGTAATACTATTATGGTTATATTTAAGGAATAGTCGCAATAGTTCGTACTAATAAAGTTCTTTTTATGGGTTTTTAGAGTTATTAGTTCGTACCAATGATATATTTCCCCAGAAATTTAGTTCCCCGTTGGTCTTCAAACTCTTCCGACTTATGTTATATTTCATCCGAGCTGTGTTGAGGGGACATGATCCTGACCCTCCAACCTTGACCTTAACCTTGACCGTAAACAAGGAACAACGTGGCCACAGGACGTCTCACACGGGACCTGTCCTAAATTTCCGGAGACGAGCATTGAAAGTCCGACCCCAAAAGTGCCGTAAACAAATGAAGTAACGATGGAATAAACAGACGCAACATGACAGATCAAAAATGTATTTTTGGAAATGTTTCGTCAAGTAACAAGCTATCTATCAGTACCACGACCCAGGTCTTCCTGGCGACGACATGTCGTCTAATGGTTGTTTCTCCTCCCTAGAGCTGGCGAACGACACCAAACTAACCCCTTCCTCCGTTCCCTGGCTTCTCATACTGGATCCTTATGGCAGTCCTCACACGTCCTCAACCTATCGCAAATTAATCCCCTGTTGCTTAAACACTCGCCCACGACCGCAAGCTATTACACTTAGTCTCTTGATAGAAACATCAGTCACTGAGATCGGGTCGTCATAAGACAAAAGTGCGTGTCAGCCAGAATCCTGGCAAATCTAACAATAAACTCTTCATTCGACATCGTTAGGGGGAAAAAAAATGGTGATTGCTGGACACATATTCTTCCTTTGCTAAGGAACAGCTCTGTCACTTCGACCCAAAATTTATTAGCAGGATCCAAACTTTATCAGTACAGCCCAGAATATATCAATATGACCCAAAGTTTATCAGTACGACCCCACAGTTTATCAGTACGACCCCACAGTTTATCAGTACGACCTAGAGACTTTTATCGTAAATATTGGTGGGAACCCATGACGTCAGCAAGGTACCCCCCCTCCCCCTCGTCCTCACAACGGTGGCTTTCGTCCATTTTTACCGCCCATATTTTCCTCTCGATGCCTTCGTTTCAAGCTGTAGTAACTCTCCGCCATACCATAAGTGTCAGGCACAGAGTCGAAAGTTTTTAAAAAGAAAAGGCGTAGCGACCGACTAGGCGAGCGAAACTGAATTTATTTTCGCCCCCGCAACCCCGAACCGTTTTCCGGCGTCCGTACTATCGACCAGTGGAATAATGAAGACTAATATTCATCTAATACCTAAATAATATATTCATGAATATCTCCGGTGTCGGGTCTTCCTCGTAAGGATATTCAGTGACCGCTAAAGTTCGACTTGCTGCTCTTTACGGCTATTGGGTCTCCCGGTACCATGATCACAGCTGCCAGTAACGAGAGTCGGGAACCATTTTGGCGAAAATCTCTCGAGACTTTGCACCGCCCGGAATACTGCACGATCCTAATGGCAAAGTAATATAATAAACACTCTACCATACGAGTCCTTCATTAATCTATTAAATAAACACAGAATCCTAATGGTCAAGTCACAGTAATACTAAATGTTCAGTACTTATTGAAGTTAAGTACAATAGCCACATGGACTTTGATAATGATAGTAAGAATAAAAACAATAGCAGTAATAGTGGTTATATAGATAACAGATAATAATGGCATTATATTCAAGTAAGAATCTTTGTTTTAAAATCAAACAGGAGCGATTTACGCTTCGGTCTATGAAATGTTATCCATACGCCGAGAACAACAGCAAAAAAGAGGAATTTGTGTTCAGATCCCTTTTTACCCCCGTCATCGTTCAGGCATTGTTAGAGTGGTAAAGTCTGTCATGATCCAGCGAATGCTGCTGTAACAGCTCAACCCTGTAGCAGAGTGGCAGGCATCGTGTGTGTGTGTGTGTGTGTGTGTGTGTGTGTGTGTGTGTGTGTGTGTGTGTGTGTGTGGTAGACGACCGAGGATACGATGTTAGTGTGTTCAGAATCCAACAACACCAGACAAAAACCCACAACACCAAACAGAACCCCACAACACTAGACAGAACCCAAGAGCACTAGACAGAACCCCACGACACCAGACAAAACCCCACAACACCAAATTCTAGAACCCCACAAGACCAGACAAAACCCCACAACAGACAGTCGTACAACAGACACCAACAGCCATGTAGATATCACCATTCTATACCACACTTTTTTCCCCTCTAATCTCCAATGTTGTATTAGTGGTCTTACTAGCGTTTAAACTTTGATATTGCTGGTTTATTATGCTTCCAATGGCTCCTGCAGGTCTCTCTGTCTCCCTCTGGATGCGAGGGAGGAGGTCAGACCCGGTGTTATCGGAGTAATATCATATTTTGTATTTTTGTAAAGAAATTGTGTAAATAAATATTTCATCTTTGGAGTTGGTTTTTATCACCCTAAAGATCTACTTGAGTTATACTTCCTGGTAGTTAAACTAGGATATTTTAGACAGAAGGACGGGTTTATCTTCAAAGGAAAACTAAGATTTAAAATAAGCCAGCACAAAGATAGATAGAGTCGGTTGACTGACCGCTTGCTCGTTGGCATTTTTTTCAGAAATTAGAAGATGTGCCTTTGTTTCCTGCAGATCAGCGGTTTAAATATACATTAAGAGATTGTTATCCCACAACAATAGGACATAGAGATGATCCGAATTTTTAGATATAATTATGTACATATCATCATCATATTGCAAGGATTATGATTATCATCAACACTAATAAGAATGACTAGCAAGGGACTAAATAATCGATCAACCACAAGCATTATATGCAAACAACAGACACAGCGCCCTTTGTGACCGACTCCTGAACTACAGAGGTTGGATAGCGGAAAATGAGCCTTTGCTTATATTGGAAAATTCGGGTAAGTGAACCAGTCAAATATCTGGAGGTCGGATGACAAAATGTTTACTGTACTTCAGTGACTTCAGAGGAATGGATTTGCTGAAGTATATAAACTAAAAGGACTTTGTCCACGGTATATGACTGTCAGGTTATATATTCTTTGCATAACTATTTTGAACTTGAATGCAATATTTCCCGTTCTTAACCTAGCGAAAAAGTGTATTTTAGGAGAAGTACTTTACCCCAGAAGATATTAAATCCAGCTCGGTAGCTTAGTTTTAATGAAACAGAGAGAAAGACCAGCAATCCTGAAATAGTTCTGGGAAGGAATTATCATCTAAATGAAATATTGTGGGTATCATTCCAGGGAAGATATTATGTCTCATGAGAAAAGAGTCTTTGTTCGGGGAAAGTTTTCTCCCCGTTATAGATACAAAACTCACTCAACCCCTTGAGTACGACGACTCAACCTCTTGAGTACGACGACTCAACCCCTTGAGGACGACGACGACTTAATCCTTAAGCACGGTGGCATTAGTCATCGTACTCATGGGACAAATCTTCGTACCCAAGAATTTTAAACCATCATACTCAAAGGTTCAAAGTCGACTGCACTCAAGGAGTTAGTCGTCACACTGAAGGGATTAAGTCATCATACTCAGGGAGTTAAGCCGTCGCACTCAAGTGGTTAGCTATATCAATATTTTCACATAACTGTTGCTGTGGGTGGGTGACCATTTTTCTTCCATTAATCTTCTATATTTACCAACTGACTAATTCATTAAGGCAGATCAGCATCCAATTTGTTTTCAACGCTACGATTGTCTATTTATTTGGTATTAATCTAAAAAAATATATGAAGGAATCAAATCAACTAGAGAGCAATATAACAATACTAACCAACCAAATCAGTTTAGATAAATCAAGTTAACGCCCTCCTTTACCATCTATACTAATGGTTCTAATAAAATACCTCTGATAAGTACCAACTAGATTCATCAATCATAACTAATGAGCTTAACCAGGCGATTTATTCTACTTAGAACTCATTAGCATATGTACGCTCTTGATATCAAATATCTCATTTCAATTTTGAAGACTGAGATTTACAGTCCTAACACAAAGCATAAATTTAGGACAGTTGATGAACAACCTCAACAATTTGAATAGACAGACCACGAGAGGAGCAAATGATACAAGGTTTGAGCACCTTGAACTTTAAGTGTCTGAGTCACTTACATCAACTCCAATTACATCCTCATTCTTAGACCCTGACTAACATCACAGCTCACTGTGGAAGTGGCGGATGAGATGGGCCCTTCTACTTTACTATCCTGTCTCTCTCTACAACAGTGGTAGGTGGAATGGAAACTTTTTCTTAAATAATCCTCTTTTGCCATCTAAATAGATCAGAATTTTAGAATACTACTAATGTTTTCCAGCATACGGCCTTGTTAAAGACTACAAAGCCCTCTGTTTCCTGGCTTTCCCATGTACTGTTCCCTGCATGCCATACAAAGCCTCTCCGTAAGACTTCCTTTAAATCTGTATTACCAACTGTATGGTTGATCAAATTTGTACATAATATGTAGAACTAGACTACATGTCTTCTTGTATGATCTACTGTATAGTTGATGTGATGGGGTTGTATAACTAAATGTATGATAAACGCATAGGTAATCGGTACGTTTTCTAGTATAAATGATCCTAAGTCAGTTTCTATAAGATTACTTACTGTATGACTGATTCTCCGTCACGATATATGATCTATTCTGTAATTAGTTCTGAATCACTGTATGACAGCTTGTCTGACTAACTACCCACTCTGTGACTGGTCTGAATCATTCCCCATGACCAACTGTACCGCTGGCGGTTCTGAATCATTCCCACAAAAGCCCTGTGATACTGCGTATGAAAAGCGATGAGTCAGAAAACATAACAAACACTGACTTCAAGTGTGGGTAAGCCTTGTCTTGACGCGCGTGTGACTTGAGCAAATGGGTCGGCAGCCACTTACCATCCGGAGGTAATCAGCTCTAACTACCCCCTGGGGGGAGAGAGACTTGGTCTACCCCTGTGATATACGGGGTAAATTTCACACACAAAAAAATGATAATGCCATACCACCCTACTTTTTCCGTCATGATTCATGTCGAGGTAGGAACCTTGAAGGGGAATGAGGTTGTATAGGGGTCAGTTAGGTGAAATTGAAGGTAGTTTAAGGTAGTTTGGTGCAGTTATGAGTATTATGAGTTAGTCTAAGGCTGTTAGTGTAGTTAGAGATAGTTTGATGCGATACAGAAATTAAGTTTAAGACAGTTGAATCATCCTTATGTTTCAGAGCGGAATCTAAAGGGCAAATGTCATCTGTTGCTGGTTTTCCTATCTGTATGGATGTGAATGACGCGAATTGTAAGTCAGATCGCCTACGGGAAGCTCCACGTCATATTCTGTGTCTAAAAGTGCATCGACTGCATCATTTTCTAGGTTAACTCCTAAGTCGATATCTAGATGAACTTTTATTTCAACTTAGATCAAGTTCTACGTCAAGTTTAGATCAGGTTATACGTCCAAATTGGCTCAATTTGGGTCAAACGCAAGTCCTCGAGTTGTTAACTCTCTCAGCACGACAGAAAGACCCCTGAGCACGAAGGTACGACTCTCGGATATGATGGCACGACATTTAACATAACATTTATGAGTCAGTCTAACATACCCAAGGATCACACAGTCGTGCTCATGGGTCGTAGTGTTATACTCATGGGTCGCATACCGTCGTACTCAAGGGTTGTACTGTGGAGCTCAGGGGGTCGCACTGTCCACCTTAAGGGTCGTAATGTCATGGTCTGAGGGTCAAGGATTTGATTCGTCATTCATCCCGCTGACCCAAGACAAATTGGTGACCTCCAGAAAAATAATGACAGTGCCAAAGGTCCAACACTTGTAATATTTTATGGGAGGAACCCTGCACACTCGAGGATCACTTTTACGGAAGGTCTTTCTTAAGGAGGTCCTTCCTTAAGGGTATTCTTCCTTAAGGAGGATCTTCCTTAAGAAAGTTCTTTCTTAAGGATGTACTTTCTTAAGGAGATTCTTTCTCGTGGATATTCTCTCTTAAGGAGATCCTTTATTAAGATCTTTCCTCAAAAAGGTCCTTTCTTGAGGAAGTTCTCTCAAGGAGATCCTTTGTTAAGGAGGTTCCTTCTAAAGAAAGTCCTTTTGTTAAGATGGTCCAGAAAGATGACCTCGAACTATTGTCAGATCTGTTGTGAAGCAGAAGTGGAATGAAAATGTATATTAATGATTAGGTCCACAGACGACAGAATTCAACATTTTTGATTTCCTACCTTTGTATATATCTTATTATCTCCTTCATGATCGTTAGTGTTTTCAGAGTTTGCATTATCTGTGGATAAGCTCTAGTCACGTATAGAATTTCTCACTGAAGCTGAGCTTTGAACGAAAATAAATTGAAGGCAAAATAGAGAGAAAAAAAAGAAATTTCTAGAAATGGAAAAATAAAAAGGGATTCTTTTTTTCTCTCTCCTTTTTTTTCTGTGTGTGTGTTTGTGAGGCATTTCGGAGGATCTTGGAAGCCTGTGTTTGAAGATTTTATTTCCCCTCAGGCAAACATGAACGTTATCAACATGGAGTTATGCTGGTGTACCCAGCCGGAGGCTTATACTGCGCCAACATGATCACGGTCACACGAACGGACGGACGGACGGATGGAAAGAAAGACAGACAAAAAGAAAGAGTTATA
>JAUTYZ010067817.1:0-10230 GCA_032273725.1 Panulirus interruptus | reverse complement strand
GTCCTCGAGCCTGCCAGGGGAGGAGTTAATCTCGCTAACAACAGGCCGTCCGCTGCTGGTTCAGAGATTACAGATTAGTTCTTTTTCGGGTCTCAGAACTTCTCAGAAAATTTTCCTATTTTGTATGAAATATGTATCAGAGAAACCTCCTTTGAGTTAACTATCCAAAGCTGCAGGATGTGTAGTTAAGGCTGATGGAGACAGCAAATAGTGCACCTGTCAGGGGAGCGAGTCAGTCAGCTATGGTACGAATACATCTTCGTTATCGTTCAGGAAATGTGGAACGTGATCAGGATGAGGCGCTTCGAGCCAGCGTGGCCTTTCGCTTCTTATGTAGACCATGTTTCAGATGCTGGTCAATATTCAGGCCAAGTAGAGCGCACGCTCTAGGTGCAGAGAGAGGTCTTTGGGCTGTGCCAGAGCATTATCTATATCAGCCTCTCACCACAGTCAGAATTCCCACGTGCGTTCATTAAAACTAATTTTCTTTCATGTAAGCAAATTCCATACACTATCTCAGTGCCCATTTTGTAACTACTCGAATCATCATCCATCTGACCAACGGAAATACGGACAGTGTCTAAAACTGATCACTGTTACGTCATCAGTGTATTGCATTGTTGGTGTTGTGTACGGGATGTCGAGGGTCAGATGTGCCTATCCAGAAGACTGGATTTTCCTCTACCCATCGCCAAAAAGATTTCGATATTTTATTTCAGTTATCATACCCATGATGCGATTATATAAAGAAATCATACAGAGACCAGATAATGTATTTCTTTAGTAAAATATATATACTTCAGTTGTTAAAATCAGTTACAAAATATAATTACTGGGTAGAATAAAGTTCTACATATCTTTAAAAGAAAAGAAATGTTTGCCTTTTGAGCTTACGGCGTCTGATACCTATTAAAGATATTTCACCTTTTGTCTCACAATGTTAATTTTTTTAATACGCAGGTTGTCTCTTTTCACTCCCCACACTGTGGATATAGCCTGCAGTTAAACGCCTGATGCACTGTGCTCATGTTTAGTCAAGCTTGATATCAAAGATCAAAACTCTAATCAATTGACCTTGTTTAACCTTGGAAATATATACCAACAAACTTTTGAAGCACACAGCTATCGCTTAAGTGGATATACAAAGATACATTACCTGTAACGGGAATTCAGTCTCATCACAATTTTATATAGTTCATTTTGCCGTATGTTCTACTTGAGGATTTTTATTCGCTGATCACGGTTCATGTATATCGTTGTAAGTAACTCCTCTTTAGTGAGGCTGAATTTTTTTGTATTAAAGTTATTCATAGTGAACAACTATTCATCACACAAAAGGAACGACTGGAAAAGGTACAGAAAACGGCGATCAAGATCATCGCTGGTCCCTCATACACCATCCATTAGGAGACTCTCGACACATTATTCCTCTAAGCTCCTTCTATCATCACTTGGATTCTTCTGAAAGTTTGAGAAGCTACTGCCCCACTCTTGCCACTGTCATCGCATCTCTCCAGAGATCTGCAATCCTCAAGTTGTAGTTCGGTGCTACAACCGCACTGAGTCCATCCGAGTTTGTAGAGACAGCTACAAGAACAGCTCCGTTCCGACAAGTGTGAAACTGAAGTGTTTATGTAATGATTGTCATTTATATCATTTGCTACAGCACCAATGTCTTTACTGTGTGTATTTTCCCCGTATATTTTCAACCTGTGGCTACATTTTAGACGATAAACCGTCAATAATTATCATTAACGTTATCAAAAAAACTGTGCCTTCATTACGTAATTGTCGGATATTGCTATTCTGAAGCAGTTTGCTCTCAAAATCACATATACAAAAGTTACTGAGAAGAGTACCCAGATGTCACCCTGGTGACGCCCTTTCTATTTGGTAGAAAAGTCCTTTTTTTAGGTTTCTCACGGGGTATTCATGGCCCAAACAGGCAGGAGCTGTTCCTTGTGCTGTGACAGTTTAGGTTCGGGAAGCATCTTTTGAGCACAATCATTTTACAAGCTAACGCAGCCGATCATCATCTATACTGGAACATCAGTAGATGAGCAGTCAGCGTCTAGTGGGCTTTGCAAAGTGTTGAGTGTCAGTTGAATGATAATCATCAGTGGAATTAACTAATATCTGTCAATGATACACTCTGTGAGACAAGTTTGTTTATCTGTTTAGTTCCACAGGTTTTATGATGGAGGAAAGAGAATATCTTAGACTCATGATTGACGAACAACGAAGAACTGATTTGAAATATTACTGTCACCAAAACACTGTACTCAGATTACGTAAAACAGGTACAGACGATCTGGAATAGCAAACATAACTCCCTCAGCGCTAACCATTGCCATGGGATGTTTAAAAGGCGAAACTTCATTGACAGCAACTTACCACTTAAAGCCTCTACACTCATTAGAAATTTCTCTGAAAAATTCCCGTTCCAGAAAAAGATACATGCTTTAAACCCTGCACCTGACAGCATTCATAAACCTCATATCCTGGATGTCTCTGATGAGTTCACGCCACAGCCTGACCTACAACCAGCAAAGGAAGGAAATCAATATGGAGGTCGTTCCTTTAAAGCCTGGTCTCAGCAGTGTTTGTGGTTGTTAAGGTACTACTCCAGCCAGCATTCGCTTATCCACTATTTCCATGTTCTTAACAATTAAATTCAATGGTTGGAACCCATGCTCAGAATACGTGCTTAATCAGTGATATTTTGAAAAATAATTACTGCACTCATATAACTGAGCTAATTAATGAAGATAATGCGTTAATTATAGATGTGGTAAAGACACGGATTTTGTAAAAACCTGGAGTGTAATTCTATCACAAACTAAGTCGAAGGGCTTCTTCCTGCGTCCACCTTCAGCACACCCCGGTCTACCCGCCATCGCCACACCCTGTTTTTGCCTCGCCTGTTTCCTGTGCCAGTAAGCGGGACGCTTCGTACTACTACTACTATTGTTTGCCTGACACAAAGCTATCTTTGTGTTGACTGGATGACGGAAGAATTGAAAGTCGAGCGTAAGTTGTGTAGTGGGACGAATGCTTGGAGATGTGTGCGTCCGTAGAGTGATGGTAGGACGTGGGCAGTGTAGTGAGACGAATGTCAGAATGTGTGGGTGTCTGTAGTGATGGGAAATACAAAGAACATGCGGTGTGACAAGCAAAGCACATCCAATGGGAAGGTAAATATGACTGGTTAACTGGGATGTGGTGCTTCGGGAAGAGCAAACTTGAGAGGACATAAGGAAGACACGTAAACATAGAACGTAGGGAAGAACGTACCAAGGATATGTTAGCATGGTCATTGCAGGCGTGGGTATAGGTTGTGCCATGATAGGACTTTCAAACTAGTCTTTCGGTATCACAGTGACTAGTAGCAACCCTCTATATAAGGCTGATGTTTAAGATCGTTCAACATTAGTAGTGCAATGTGGATGTTGCTTCCATACTTAAGTATTGGTCTCTACGAACGAATACATGCTAAACCCGCGCTCGATTTAGAATTCCACTTTGTTGTGGCTTATAAAGCATTTACAAAGCGGTAGTTAGGCTGCATTTTGTAGTTAAAGATTCAGAAAAATAAATCCGCAGCCTTACCTGTATGTACCGAACGTGCTACAGTGACTATTATTACTGGCATGATGAAACGCTTCTATACTTGAAATAATCATGGAAAATATCTAATAATGCTTCCCTTGGCCGAGATAAGTTCTAACCTCTACGCACCACCCACTCATATGCATACCTCTGCAAACACACTCACATGCACACACACCACGCAGACCCTCAGCGGTAGGGGAACGCCCCATTCCACCACCCTGCATGCTCTCGTGGTCACCACACGTATCAGCGTTGACGACTGTTGACATGAACTCCCTAATCTCGGTGGAAGAAAAACGTGCCGTAGCTAAAAAGTCAGCAAAGAAAAGATTTAGACAGAAAAAGAAGAGCAAACAAGTGCGTTCTGGGAACCAGAAGAGAACACACAGATGTTCTGGGAAGCATAAGAGCACACACAGATGTTCTGGGGACCAGAAAAAGACACACGTATTCTGAGGGCCAGAAGAGAACATAGGTGTTCTGAGGACCAGAGGAGCACACAGGTGTTTTAGGAATCAGAAGCGAACGCAAGTGTTTTGGGGACCAGGGGAAGAATGAAAGAACGATGAAAGTCTTATTTCCTTTTTCCAGTTCCACAATCTGGAGGAAAATAGAGTTTGCTCAGAGAGAGTTGCTTTGCGTCCTTCCTGCCATGTTCTTCACTTAGCACCGATCATGGAAACACTGTTAAGTGAACCAGGATTACTTCAAGTTTCTGTTTCTCATGACGCCGTAAGCTTTTTGTTTTATTAATTATTCCCTTGCTCCTGAATGAAGAGCAAATTTGATATTAAGTTCAGGAAGAACAGTAGAAGAGTGGGACGTGCATAAAGTCGAGACTAATATACAGAACTATTGTGTCTGTGCAGTCGATGGTGACATGATTGGCAATGATTCAGCTCTACGGATTGTTGTGTTATGGGGGATTAAGTCAGGAGAGCTGATAGCACTGGTGGATTCAGCGTACTTTCATCGATCAGGTTCATCCATTAGAGCTTGGTTTATGAGGATGAAAGTGTAAAACGACCTCAACTTTGTGGCCCGAGGGATGCCATAGGTGTAGAACTGGTAGGCGGAGATGGACCCCTTGAAGCGTGCAACCTGGCAACGTTCACTAAAGTCTGCGAACCGTGGGTGAATGTCGAAAGCTTTGGCAAAATTGATGATGGTTAGAGCCACACAGGTTGTCCGTCTCTTTATTTTGCGATAATCATATTACCGAACTGTTGAGAACCTGTGGAGTGTCTGATATCAGTTAAATACAAAACTCTCAAAGAGTAAACTGGGGATCGTTATGATGGCAAAGGGTAATAACGCAGAGACTGTGCGTTTATTGACTTCAGTATTGGAGAGACGTACGAAGTCTTACAGTGAACGGGGCATTCTAACAGGTGGAGGGGTGCATTGATGATGAAACATAGGGGTTAGCTGCCTCATGGAAGAACTTGTACATGGAGCGTTAGCTGTCTCAGGGAAGAACTCCTTGCAGTTTCATAGGTCAGTGGGTTAATGGATGTACTGGAACTCTTTTCGTTGAGGTCGTGTAACCGCCTGGCGCCTTTAAATTCTTGTATTGACTCAGATTTAGGACTGGAAGACAGGTTTGGTGGCTGGTGATGTCAAGATGGGGGAGACTGGTAAATAGTGTAAAAGTGTCTGTGATTACAAATAGTGCGTTTACGGGGATAGAGTTTTACACTAATGTTACCCTGTCTCTTGACTTTGTACTTACACCACGTCGTAACATGTAACGCCAGGTGCTCAATAATTTGAAATTACCCATTTGAACTGTACGGGAATGGAGTTTTACACTCCTGGGACCTCATCTCTTGAACTTTTTCTGTCGTCATATAGCTTTTTAAACTTCTGTATGCTGATAATCGTTATAAAATGAAGGTATATGTTATCTATGTCATCAACATATGTACATGAAACAGATTTTGTTAGTAAACAAGTAAAGCAAGCAACATTTCCCAGATTTGTTGTTGTATCTTTTCGTTTATAAGGGAAATGGTTTCCGTTTTTTCTCCCCGAACAAGAGACTCTTGCCTACGTTAAACACAGGGTAGAGACCCACCGTATGATAAGCGGGGCCACCAGTAATATCCCCAGATAGTTTACGAAAATGATAAAGAGTGCACTGCCGCTGCCAGACCTATCATTTCTGGTTTGCTAAAAATAGTATGGAAAAGTTATATTCCATAAGAGAAATAGAGAAGAGCTTGATTAAACTCTGGTTTCCCAGAAAGTCATATAAACCGTCTGAACCTTCGTCCAGACAAACATCTTTAAAATACGTTATTTATTATAAGGTTCATAATAGCTGCAAGTTTGGGGATAAAATATGCAGCATGCGTGTTCGTGCACATTCATGCGTTGTTGAAGGTGGGAGGGAGGGAGGAGGAGAT
Source organism: Panulirus interruptus (assembly GCA_032273725.1). Taxonomy (NCBI): domain Eukaryota; kingdom Metazoa; phylum Arthropoda; class Malacostraca; order Decapoda; family Palinuridae; genus Panulirus; species Panulirus interruptus. Next base: position 4,210 of record JAUTYZ010067817.1, on the reverse strand, counting down.
GTGAGGGACGGAGGAGAGGTATGAGGGAGGGAGGAGGTGTGATAAATGGAGATGTGAGGGAAGAGGCTGGATAAAGAGGAAAAAGAGGAGGAGGTGTGAGGAAGGGAGAACAGCACAAGACAGGAGGCGACCATACTTCTCCTCTCACTCCTGAACAACACATAGAAGAACACAGGATGTCCTTCATTGTCACCTACCAAACCATCAACACCCACAAACCCGCCACTCCACAACACTCACTAAACGGAGAACCTGCCCTCTACAAATGTCACCATCGATATCAACTCTTCCAAAGAGTTTCTAACGTCATCTCCAATACTTATATCAAGCAATCTTCTCCATCTAAATCTTCTACATACAGCACCAAAATTTCATTTCCAACTTTCTTCTGCAATACTCTGTCCCAACTCGTTTCTTTACGTCACTCACCGTCCCCTCCACTCTCTCCCACCAGTCTACGACACTATTACACCATTAGTCATCAGGCTGTTACACTGTTATATGTACCCGATCGATCAATCCCTTTCGTCATATAAGGCACAGCTACGGCCTCCTGGGGGAATCTTTGTTCACTATTGTAAATCAGAGGAAGAACCATTCTTCCACGTTCGACGTCCACGTCCGGTCCGCATGGGCGTCCACACCTTAGTCAAGTTTTACGTTCAAGTTCAGTTTTCAGCCACTAATAGATGTATGGTCATGCAATATCATGTGCAGACACAAACTGGTAAGCACTTCGACATCCCCGCAAAGTATATCGACCTGACCTGTATTTCACGCCTCACAAAGGAACTTCGTAATTCCTGATCACCTGTCTCTTTATTTCGCGATCAATGTTTGTAGATAACTAATGGAGGAGAAGCATGTAGCAGTACCTCTTATAGATAGGTCAATCTAATTCACAAAACACAAGGAGTAGAGCAACATAGGCATCTGGAAAATTCTTGGCGTGGGCACAAAGTACTGCGGCTCGCGACTCCGCCCAAACTGCCAACAGTTCACTGGACTCACCAATCCACGTAATATAATTTTCTTGTACAATACCGCCAGCATAACTGTATAGTACCACCAGTTTGCATGTATGATGCTAATAATGTACCTGAGTGATATTACTATGTAATATACCTGTTTGATACAACCAATCTACCTGTAACAGGCGGCTGGCGTTCCTCGCTGATATTACAATTTACCTGAATATTATACTGATCTATACGTGTAATACTATTAAAAGGCTTTTATTACGCTCTCAATTTCCCAAAATTATATAAATTGAAAGTGTAGTTTTTTTATAATGAAATATTGAAAAAAACAAGAATTTATGCAAATACCCTTTTAGTTACTAATAATCACAGACACATCATCACAGTACAATAATCGACATTTCTACAATATGTTATTTTCGGAAGTGGGTAGCGTTCATTGGGAAATATTACTCATGACCTATATATCCAGTGCAGGTCATCCAGAACATTACATTACCATTAACATGTTCACCAGTATGATATCTTATGTTACGTAACTATTTTGCAGTACGGTCGTGGGAAACTCAACATACTTCATTAAGGCAAAGGGGGTTTAGGCTACGTTGTAATATAGATAAGAGCACAAGAGGCGAGACTAGAGATATCTTCCAGATGGTAAGGTTTAACACGTACATGATCCAAGTTTTCGGTACATACTTTAGTTATACCAAAAGTGTAGACTGGTGGATATGCCATCACTACAGCCAACACAAGATTGTCATAAACAAGTGACCAATGTAACAGCCGACGATACGTGTGCATGTCTTATGTCTTTGGTGAATTTATGGCTGTGGCTATGATAACGTACGTAGAGACTGAGCGGTACACACGATTTCTTGAGACACCGCAAACACTTCCGAAATATCAAAAGTTCCTGTGGTCAGTTCAAGTCGAATTCATTTTGCCCACAAGGAAACTGCTACACAGATCGTTAAGACAGCCTTAACATTGTCTGGAAGAACATGTAGAATATCTAAGAACCACCGTAGCAGACCTATAGGAAAGTCCTGCGTCGACAAGATTCTAGTGTTTTTTTTTCTGGACAGGGAGGTGGTCTGTGATGACAAAGTTTTATGGCCGTCTTCACCTACAGCCCCACTAACCAGAAGTCGCGTGAAGTCAGTCCTAACCTTGGCTGACGTCATTAGCGTAGGCTGTCAGTAGGAATACGACGGTGTTTTGTCTACAGGCGAGGCCACAGTACTTCTGCTATTTGTAGGACTAAAGTACTTCATCCTCCAGGAGGGTAAGGATACTTCACCCAACAGAAGGACAGGATATTGCATTTACGAGCAGGCCCAACGTGCCTCATCTAGCAGTAGAAGTGGGATGCCTCACCCACCAAAAGGACCAAGATGACCCATCTTTTAACTTGGCCAGTATGCCTCATCCGATAGTAAGACCAGGTTGTCTCACAGTCACAAGAGACACACTATCTCATCTACCAGCAAGGCTAGGGTGCTTCACTTACCAGCGGATTAGGATCTCATTTACCGGGAGGACCAGGTTGATTCATCAACCAACACAGCCAGGGTGACCCATCTACCAACAGAGTCAGCATGCCTCATCAGGACCAGGGTGTCTGATGTGGTACCAGATATAGAGTTTCTCATCTAGGCCCTTCATGTTGTCGCAGGACTAGGACGCCTTATGGAACACCAGACCCGATGGCCAACAAACATCTGGACCATGTCAGGTTGCCTCTGTCATCGAGGCCAAGGTGTCTCATTTATATTCAGGGTCAACAAACTTCATTAATCTTAGAATTCTTCCTAATATTTCGCATATTACGTAGTGCTATGTGAATGTTAGGCAACAATTATTTACAGTACTTGATGCATATCTGGAGTAAATTATGATGTGAGTGAAATACTCTCATTACTGTTGATGACTCCTACAAGATGCCACCATAATTGATTTTGCTCATTTAGCAGTGCTCCATCAAAGCTCGTGCCATCACCACATAACGACCAACTCTCCTTCAAGTCCTGTGTCAAAATCATACTGAATAACCAACGCTCGCTTTGGTTTCATGGCACGAGAATAATAGCTAATGACAGCCCGGAGCCTCACAACCACAATTACCATACACCGTTTTCTTCAATCACCGAAACATATCAGAGTACCTGTTCAAGAAGCCAAGCTTTCATGAGTTCCAATCAGAGCTCGTACAGACAAATATAAGAACAATCCTATACCTACCATTGTGAACTTTTTTTAACAATCCTTGAACAAGTGCATAGCTATGCAAATTAACAGCTCAGTTTCCTTTTTATTAGGCTATGTGGTATGGCAACTACTGTATTACTGTACCTATTCATCATTTAATGTTCAATCAAGCTCTTAATGTATGAAACATAACAGTGACTCTGTAAACATCCCTGTATACCTGCCACCCGGGCTACCTAAATGTACCTTACCCCTATGCTTATCCAAAGTGAGGAAATATCCAGCTCACTCTAATCTAATTTTAAGCTCTTGTATGATTAGTTAACTACTAACTATCGTGGCCTCCCAGTTCTGTAATATCTGTAATACCTTAGCCGTATAAATTCAGTTAATGGCTGCCTACTTCCAATAAACCATTATCTATTAATATATCTATTTATCTATGAAAGAGGCAGTTTTTCAACAGAGAAATCCAGGCGTCTGACGCTTGGGTTAGGCCTAAACACCATCGATCGCCTCCACAGGATCAACTTAGGGAATCCGAGTCTGCCGTCTGTGACCCAGGAACCTGCACTGGCACACTGACTCTTTAATGGTCAGGTCTCCGCAGGTAAACGTACTCGGTCACTGGTGACCAGGTGTCCGGACAGGAAGGTTATGGCTCACTGATGAACAGGTGTCTGAGCAGGGAGGTGATCGCTCACTGGTGACCAGGTGTCCGGACAGGGAAGTTATCGCTCACTGGCATCCCCTAGATAGGTCTTTACACAGGTTACACCTTTCTGGTGCGATTTTCATAATTCCATAACGCTCAGGGTGTTGTATGCGTGTAGTAATAGGTAGGAGGCACCGGTTCGGCTACACCCGGTGAGAGTTGTCTAGTTTTCACAAAGAGCATCAAGTCCCTCTGGGAAGCAACATTAGATGGTAATTTTGTGGCACGTGATAATGACCAGACTAAACCAAAATTCTGTCTAACGTATGAACATTTACATGTTGCAGCTGAAAGAATTTTACAA
>JAUTYZ010067598.1:0-10745 GCA_032273725.1 Panulirus interruptus | reverse complement strand
GGTCAATGTAGTTCCTTGGAGGCTTGTTTTCTAACAGTACCATTATGCACTTTCTTCCCACCATAATTTTATTTATCTTATGTACTGTTTGAAGTTGCCATCTGATATTATTTCCTGGATTTTATTGGTGTCCCATACTAAAAGGACTGATTCCCCTCCTCTATCTTCTCTCTCTCCTTGCTACAATTTACCCTTATGGGTTGATTATGTTAGACTTTATCTCCTTTGTGAGTATAGCCTACACTGCTTCAGTGATATTGAGGTTGCTGTTCTCTGATATGGTCTTTAAATTCTACCTCCTTACCATTTGCCACTAGTTCCATCTGCATTAGTAAACACAACCTTCTGTGCATGGCACTTGCCAGTAGTTAATTCTATCCCCCAGCCTGATCTGATTCCTCTCTCTCATTTTTTGCCTTTAGCCAATTTTCCCTAACTCTTTCCTTCTACTCTCTTGCTTTGTCACTCTTTACAAATATTTTTTGAACTCCTCTCTTCTGGCAAGTTTGTATGACTGCCTCAGCACCAGTGGACTACACATTTCCATGTTGAACATTACCCTTAATGAACTTTTCCAAGTGTCTTGTCAGTATGACCCCATTTTCTTGACTTCCTTTACTTCTTGACTTACATAAGTCATTTTCATTGCATTGAGCAACCTTCTGACTTGGTACCATTTCCTGGCTTTTTTCTTTCTTGTTCGGAAGATGAACTTCCATCAAGTAACCTCCCCTTGCACAACTGCTTTCCTTCATGTTGTGGCTCATCCATCTGTTGTCTTTTGCAGTTATGCTATAACCTCTTCTTTGTCCTTTACTTTATCTAAAACCTGCTTTTTTTTTATCACTGCACAGCAGTAATGAACAGCCTATGTCCTCTTAAATCTCTGGTCCACTGTATCACATAGTTCTTTTAGCTTCCTATCTCTGACTGCATACACTGCCTCTTTGACAATCCTATCCAGTACTCTGCTCTGCCTATCTGCTTCAGAATCTTCGGTATCCCTACTCTATAATTCCTCTTTAATTTTTTCAGCTTTGTGGTTTTGTATGTGTATGTGATTGTATCTTCCACATTCATAACTGAGTGATGCATACTGTATATTCCTGACCCATTTCAGCTGCTGACCATCTTTACATCTCTACATGTCAGAAACTCAACATTAGTGGTCTGTGTATTTACTGAAGAATTGATTTTTCTTTTTTTAGTGGTTAGATAAGTGAAGCAGTCACTAGCAGTGAGAAGTAAGAATGTGTGAAAAGATTGATTGTAACCATAAGAAGTATACAAAAGTAAAGGTAGGAAAAAAAAGAAACTATACTGTTAAGAAGAAACGAGGGGCAACAGAACAAGTTAGAACAGTGGAAAATTGCAGCTTTTGATAGATACTGAGGGATTTATGAATATGTACTAGTCATTGAATACCCATTGGCTACAGTGTGAATGTTTCGAAGAAATAACATCCAAGGGAAAAAGGACATTACATTGTAGTGTTATGGTGGGAAACTAAGAGACCTACTTATCCTCTATCCCTTAATGTGTTGGATGCAATTGAATAACCTAACTGATTATTAAATGATATTGGTCTGTTTTTGATAACTATGGTGTATGCTATGAAATGAATGTGGTTATTTTGTTTTTTATATATATAGTATATACTGGACTAACTTTTGAATAAGACAGCATGAAAAATTAAGTTACTCATGTTGAAATAATCCAAATCAAGCTAAATGCCAGTTTTTGTTTAAATTAGATAAGGTTATGCATGGGCTGTGTCAAGTTCCAAAATGTAGTCAATACGAAAAGACAAGATTAACAGTTTTTCTCATGATATTTTCTAGAGTGCATTTTTTTCTCTTTTCATGTTCTTACTAGCTTCAGTAGTTACTGTTATGTCTGTTTTAATGTTGATTTCCATGCATAAAGAAACCTGCTTTACATAACGGTTAATAACAGATACTTTTTGCCAGCATTTTAATGTCCTGTGATTTCTGCTTAAACCATACACAAACTAAATTGGCATATCAATATGTTTTGCTGAAAAAATAGTTTATATGGTATATAAACACATGTCATTTGCCCATTGGTAGTCAGCCATTACCAGACTGACAAGTGACAAACTCCTTATAACTCTTGACACTTGTTAGAAATGCAATTTATGACTTAACACACAAAGTTGGTGCCCACCTGAGGACATTATATACAGAAAATGTCCAGTTATCCGACTTCTAAGTATGCTATTATTCCAGATATCAATCACAATTCATCCAGATCTGATGATAACCAATTATCCATCAAAAGTCCAGTTATCTTAATTTTGAACCCCTGAATAGAACTTATTCAGTCTTTCATAAGTTGGCCACTAGATGCGTTGCTCATCCAGCATCTGTTGTTTATATATGCATTGTTGACATCTCTCATTGTGTGTACTATCTTTGGCACACGACATAATAAATCATCCTCTCACATTGTCAGCTAAAAGCAGTACTCTTGCATTATCAAGTTTGTTAAAAAGTAGAAATTCAGCACTCTAAAACACAGTGAAAAAAGGTGAGCATTGGGCTCTACTGTACCATGAGTTTGACATACATAGGTATGACAAATTTAGTGAAGGCTCCTTTCCTGCATCAGTGTTGCAAGACCTTAAGAGGAAGTGTTCTGATAATTCATTAACTCTTTCAGTCCTGACCCCAGGTGTTACTGGGCTCTGCCTGCACAAGAAAAGTCACCTTTGGCAAGGCAGTATCACTGGGAGTAAGGTCTCGTCAAAGAACTTCTAACTCCAAAGTAGCCTACATTTTCCTGTACTGGAAGTAGTACAGCCTTGCGCTACAGAGCCTTTAGAGAGAGGTCCTTGGTAACACCAGGACCCTTTCTAGATATTGGTCCTGGCATAACTATGAATAAATGAAAGAAAATCCTAACTCCATACAGTATATGGTTTATGGTTTATCTGTAGAGTCCCATTCATGTCTGTCCACAGTCTGAATTTTTCTGCTTGTATCTGGATTCCTTTACTGCCTAGAGGCATGAATAGATTCCAGTTGTCACTTCAACACTAAATAGCATGCAGATATATCTGCAAGGCTCAGTTCCCAGAGAAATCCATAGTGGGAAGAACAGAACATATTCACCCTACTTGGGTCCCAACCCTACTACACATTGTAAAGAAGGGAGATTTTTTTGATGTTCAGATGATGACAACAACTATTTCAACATATCAGGAAACCATGAGGATTTGATTTTAGATACAGTATGATATTAGTGGCAGACTCATTTTCCAAGCAAAGCAGAGGAAAATGAAACAGGAGAATGATGCAGCAGGTCCTAGAGTGCATAGTAGACATAAATGGCTGCAGCACACCAAAATTTAATTGCCAAGGTGTCATACAATGGATTAAATGTTTGCGACCCACTTGGTTCAAATGAGTGTGATTCTCTAAATGGCTCAGAGTTATATTTTATATATGTGTTTCAGTTATTGGAGATATTTCTTAGGCTGTGTGAGAACTTTTTCAAGATGGTCAGGACTGAAAAGGTTCATACAGTACAATCAATTACGTATGGGTATCCAATTTGCCCATGTCCCAAAATGGTCGAATGATTGCACTTTTACTGTATGTGATCACAGTTTATGACCATTTTTTACAGCTGCGTCACTTTTGAAAACTCAACCACAGTTTTGATTCATATGACTATATTCACATAACTGTTTTACAGTAAATGACTTTCTACGTACAGGTGATTTTCAGTTAAGAAGTGGTTCATTTATGTCTTAGATCATTCATTCATGTAGTGAAAGCAAATTTTTTTGTTTTTCTGTTTCACAGTTGACTGTTTCATGCTTTCACAATGTTCAAACTTGACTTTTCTTACCATATAGTCAACTGATGTACACTTTACTGATCTGTGCATACAGTTGAGCCACACCTGACCTTTCCAGTCATCCTGTTGATGCTAGTTCAGAAACCCCAATGTTGATACTTTGCACCCTTAAGTGAAACTAATTGTTGTACTGTTTATCACTCTGTATCATGTGATATATTTCATCCAAAATTTTAACAGTTACTCGGCTAATTCTGAGGTCTGGATACCTGGAATGCCCTCAAGTTAACACAGTTTGACCTCTTTGTTAATGATTCACCATACTCTCAGGATTATGTAAGACCCCCACCCTAAACTTTTGTATTCTAACTGTTAGCTACACAGTTAACAGATTCTATTCAACCTGTTTATTTCTAGCTTTATGTAAATATTCTTTCCATATAGTTTGAAGCTGATGAATCCTAGAATTTTGTTAGTGTGTCATGGATTTTACCCATCACCACCACTACAAATTTCTGACTGACATTAAAGCTTTAGTTTTAAACATTTAATGCAAAGATGAAATAGATGAATAATTTTCTCCCCCACATTTGTTTATATATTTTGAACAACTGAGTTAAAAAAAACTCTCCAAACATGACATTTGCTCCACATTATCGAGGATATTTTGAAATACTGGTGTAACTCTGATAGTTTAAAAGCATCTGAATATTAGACTCTCAGACTGGTGATGAACATTTTCACGACTTCTTTAACGTCGGACACAGTGCACTGTACAGCTGAACTTTTGGCCTTATGCCATTTGTACCATCTTGTTACAGTTTTACTTTGATGTTACTTTTTATGTTTTATGTATATTTTCCTTTGATTTATTAATGTATTGTGTAATTGTATATTTTCACCCGTTATGCATTTGTTTAAATCCCTTAATCCCTTCAGATACCATTAAATCGGTGTTTATCAACTGAAAGCGGATTCAGTTTTACTGTAAGTATCCCTCTCTCCCCTCAATGTCCTTGTGTCCCTCCCCTTTGTCCTGTCCCTGAGTGGTGTCTTTTTGTCTCACCCAGATGGCCTTTTGGTCATCTCATTTGTGTGTCTTTCTATTTGTTTCTGTTCAGGGATTTTTGGTCTGTCATTTAAGTTGTTTTTAACCATTTCCTTTGGGCTGTACAGTATGCATTGGCGTCACAGTGTACTAATTAGCTTTTAACACTACCAGTCAGTGCACTCAAAGTGTTGTAAGCATTCAATGGTTCATGTAAACTTGGTTTCTATTCTCAAAATACTTTCCCTGTATATTAAAATGAATATATAGGTAGAGATGATAGATTAAAAATATATTTGAGTACATTGCTTATTGTAGTGTAGATATGTAGCAAGTCTGTTACATGACATATTTTTGCTTCTGTTACCTCTTCGGTGCCCTGTGCTCTATACCTCTAAGTAATATAGTAGGTGTGTTATCTCTACTGCTGTCTATGTATCTGCCTGTCTGTCCTTCTACATCTGTTACTCCTTTTCCATTTACATGAGGTGTTTTAAGTGTATACAGCCTGTTAATTTACTTTCAGACATCTTTGACATATATCCAGTGTACTGAAGTGAACAGGGGGTTCCTCACTGTTAGATGGTTTTTTGTTTGTCCTTTTACATGCAAAGCTCATTCATCAAGTGGTATTAATGTCTTCTTTCACACCTCCACGTTCACACACAAAATGAGTCATTTGTTGATTTGACCAGAAACTGGATTTTTATACCAGGTATAATTCCTCATGTACCAAGAAACGTCTTGCCATAGCACGAGGCTGTAACTTTTTTAAACACTAGAGAAATTTTCATTCCTGATGAGGAATTGATTACTTATTATAGTAAATGAATTGCATCAACTCTCTCCATCATTACTTAAGTTTTGTTTATCCTCTTGTCTCTTTCTGTATTTGAGTTTCTTTGGTGAATCATTCAGTTTTTTCTGAAGACAACTCAGTTTCTTGGACTTGGAATATAAGAGCCCATAGTATGAGGCTATACAAGCCCATCTGGCCTCTCATAAGGACTGAACCCAAAAGTAGGCTTCTCTGCTGTTCTTGCCATATAGCAATGGCATTCTCTTCTGGTTAGTCCAGCGTGGCCACATGTACGTGAAATCCCTCCATGAGTCCTTATCAACAGCACAAGTAATGCACAAATCAACTGTTTGTCATATGATGGCATGATTATTCCCAGGACGTACACCTACATAAAATATATTCCTTCACTCTGTTTTAAGATCTATTAGTGTTTTTGTAGTACTTTTGCAGTGACAACCATAAAAGCAAGTATGTAATGTGACAAAGATTTGTATCAAAGCAATTTAGAAACTGAAACATTTAGGGGATTCAATGACTCTGATGGCTCCTTCTTGTGGAGTGTAGTGGCTAGCTTTGATTTTCAGTGCTACTGAAACACTGCCCACAATCAGTACCTAAAGCACCTGCTGGCACATATCTAAGTGCATATTTAAGGGTTTTACCCATTTGTAGTTTCTCCATAATGTATACAAACAAAAGTTTGGATAGGATTGCCTATCACTTTACCTCACCAAGTTCAACATACCTTTCTCCTTAAGATAATACCAGTTAGTTTAAAAACATTCTAAACCTTAGTATCATCAAATAAAGAGGATTTCTTCTTCTAAGTGGAAGTAAAAGCTACAAACACAATAACCTCTTAATTAGTTCCTTACAAGAACTCACTGTAATGGGTTTTGGTACAGGAGAAACAACCAAAATCCTTTATCATTCAAAGGTCCCAGGCACAAGCCTCTCAGCCACCCTTGCCTCCACAAAGAGAGTTCTTGAGTATTGATTAGGATGCCTTTCACTCCAAACTTGCAAGAGAATCTCTTTTTGTAAAGGACACTATTTCTTGTTTCTCAGGCATCGGGCTGCCAAGTAAGAGAGATCCACACTATGTCCAGATGAGAATCCCTTTCTGATTCCACAAAGACTTAGATTAGGACAAAAACTCATCCTTGTCCCAAGTTCTTAGCCAGAAATTAAACTCTAAAATTGAGAAATTAAGAAATCACCATTCCAAGTTAGAAAATTGAAAATGTCCACCACTGATTATGTCCAATCAGTGCACTTAAAGTATCCATTGATAAAACTAATCATTCACCTGGAGACTTCCTGTTTGTATCTCGTAACACTTACAGACAACTGCCTTCAAAGAACATCAAAACACATAGATACAACAATATTATTAGCACACCTGTTGTGAATGTCAAAGCTCTTGATGTGTACAATGTGGAATTGACAATGGCATACATCAAGTATCCTCTCCTTGAGAAACAGAGAGTGCAAGGTTCTGTGGTACTATTCTCATACCTTCATCTGAAGATATGGAAACCTAAACTTTCCAGGCTCCTAGTGCATGGCATGGGGAGGCCTAAAAATAGGTACATAACATCCTTTCCTTATATATTACATTAAAGAGAAATTACAGGAGGAATTCTTCTCCTTTTCTGTCTCCTTGCTTTCATATTCTTTGCTACAGGGCAATGCCTGCTAAGGAAGAAATTAGATTTTAAAGTTTGAAAGAACTTTGATCTTGCAGGGGGTACCCTTCAAGCAGTTTTCTGTTTCCTTCCTCTACCCACGATCTCTTCTGTTTTTCTCCTATCACTCACTCTTACCTCTGTTCTTATGTGATGAAGTTGAGATCACATGCCCATGCCTTGGTGGGACCAACTAAAGAGGTGTTTTGGGAGAGCCCTTTTAGCATTGCTGCAAGATGCACACAACATACTTCGATAGATTAGGGTTCTGGCCTCTTGTAGTGCATGCTGGACTTTCATATTCTTATGCTTATAGGATTATCCCTGCAAGAAGAATAAGCTTTTCAACTTTCTAAACTCAATTTTTTGTTGGAGTTTTGTTGTATTGTTTCTTCCCATGTCTCTGCAAAAGTGCATAAAAATTATTATCAATTTCATTATTATACAATCCCAGGGCCCCTTTTATAGAGCTCCTGCAGCTTGAGGGCTGTACTCCTTACGGGAACAGGGAATTGATAGAATGTGGAGTGAGAAGTTGCTCAGTGAGACTGTATTCTTTTCCGTCCATTAACAATGATATAGCCTCACAAGAAATGACTTCTCGCTTGCAGTGTAACCACTTGCAGGTGGATTCCGATAACTCTCTTAAGAATTATCAAACATACAAACAACTCCCCACACATGGAGCATACTGCATATTCTGGAAGTACCAATGACATTAAAAGACTGTGCTGCCCAGAGAGTCATAGCAGTGAAGAAGATTTTAACATACTATTTGCTTTTGCTTACTATACCACTTACTGTATTGCTTTTATGGCTAGATTTGGCATGTATTAATCAAAATAAGGTAGTATTCTATAGCTTCATAATCCCATGAGAGTGGTATAACTTCAGCTGTCTGTTCCTGCTTTTGTATGTTCCTTGCTTAACTTTGTATTTTCATATATGTATTGCATATTTATTTGTTACATAGACCTCTGTATGCAGTTTTTTTACTTTCACTTTGGCAAAGAATATGTATATATGGAAAGATGCATATATTCATATGTACATGCCCATTTGAATAAAAACTTCCTTTTTCTGTGGTCTCCTAGATTCATATATTTTCAAAATTACCTCTGGAATATACTAGATATTTTGCAAAAATGCTTGCACTGTTGTTTATCCCAGTATTTCTCCCATTTAGGTACACTCATTTCTCTCTTCTCCACTCAAAAAAAAAAAAAAATGCACGTGCCGTCATGGTATTTTTGACATATTTTCTGACTGCTCTCATTGCTTGTGTGAATGGTTTATTCCCCATTGAAGGATGATTATTCATAAATTCCCTTGCTTTGGCGAAATGTTTTCAACTACTTGTAAGGGCATATTTAAAGCATCTCAATGTTGCTAACACTGTTTAAGGCAAATACTTTTCTAATGACCACATTGCTGATATTATTTCGACTGTGTATAGTTTGACTGCTCTTAGTACATACTCAGAGATATCACCTGTCTGTTATTATGAAAGCATTGACTCTGTGTCATCTTGACAGATTCCTGCTAACCGACGATTGTCTTCTGAGAGTGGGTTAAGCTCATCTCAGAACCTAAGACGCAATAACAGTAAGAGCAGCCGCAGGAATCTGAAGCCATCTGATTCCATTGCTTCCAGTATAGGATCCAATCTCAACAGAGTTGGAGGAGCACAAGACCTCACAAAAGTACATAACCAGAGATTCTGTTTTTGCCTTTTTTTTTTTTTGGTGGAAGTCATACATAGAAGGAAAAAATTATTGTTATATATTAATTTATTGCTGCAATAAAACATTAATAAACTAGAGTAGAAAATTTTTTGACACAGTTTTATCTTTTCAGGTTTTATTAACAGATGATTATTTTAGCGACATCAATCCTCGTTCAATGAGAAGATTAATGAATGTTGTTTATATCACCGGAAGGTGAGTACATCCATACTGTTCATAGATTTATTCATTCTTTAGTTAAAGAATGGATCATCAGTCTGTTGCCTATAGAAAGACATATCTCGCCTACTATTACTTACAATATAATTTCATCTCTATTGTAAAGTTGTTTAGTAGACTTTTTTTGTTTTTAAGTTTATGTAGTGCTTGCTTTTGCTGTCAAATATGAACCACATAGTTTACATTGTGTTAATTGAACTGCATGGTCAAAAAACCACAATGTAAGCAGCATCTTTTTGCACATTTTTTCATATATTTCACCAATTCCCACAACCCATAACCGGCTCTCTAGATTGATTACCTTAAGAGAAATAAGCAGATTGGAAGAATGAAAGGACATAGATATTGTTTGTGTCTGTCTCTGAACGTATTTCATTCATAAGTAATAAAAGGGTAAGAGAGACATGTGGTAATAAGAAGAGTGTAGTTGATAGAGCTGAAGAGGTGTGCTGAAATGGTTTGGACATATGGAGAGAATGAGTGAGGAGAGGTTGACTAAGAGAGCATACATGTCAGAAGTGGAGGAAACAAAGAAAAGGAGAAACCAAGGAGGAGGTGAAAGGATGGAGTGAATGATGCTTAGAATGTTCGGGACCTGAATATGCAGGAGGGTACGAAGCGTACAAGGGATAGAGCGAATCGGAACGATATGGTATATAGGGGACGACGTGCTATCAATGGACTGAGACAGGACATAGAAAGCAGTCGGAGGAAACCACGGAAAGATCTGCGGGGCCTGACCGTGAATAGGGTACCCTGGTCCTCACTGCATGATGCGTGGGCGTGAGCGGATGAGGCCATTTCTTCATCTGATCCTACCGCTTCTTTGTTATCGCGGGAAACGACGAATATGTAAGAAAAATGTTATTCACAATATTCTATATTCTTAGAATTCCTTGACTAAGGTACACCAATCTTCAGTTTATCTTTGGTCGATAATTCACATACAGATCCACCACATAAACCACAGTTTCTGTGGTGGGTGTTACCTGTTTCTGTGGTTGGTATCACCTGTTTCTGTGGTGGATATTACCCGTTTCTGTGATGGGTATTACCCATTTCTGTGGTAAAATATTACTTGTTTCTTTGTTGGGTGTTACCTGTTTCTGTGGTGGGTATTACAAGTATATATGGTGGATATTACCCGTTTCTGTGGTGGGCATTACCTGTTTCTGTGGTGGGTATTACTTGTTTCTATGGTGGATGTTACCTTTTGTCTGTGGTAAGTATTACCTGCTTCTCTGATGGATATTACCTGTTTCTGTGATTGGTGTTACCTGTTGCTGTGGAGAATGTTACCTGTTGTTAGAGGAATGTGGGACTCTCCTGGTCAAAAACACCCCACGATTAGCTTAAAAAATGGCTTAAGTAAATAACGTGATATGATCATGACATATTTGCGGGGGGGGGGCGGGGGG
>JAUTYZ010067487.1:0-12041 GCA_032273725.1 Panulirus interruptus | reverse complement strand
GATGGCAAGTTGAAGGGTTAAAGTAGTATTTTAGAGATTGTTAGAATGTTTGAATAGATTTTGAAATTTAGATTGATGTAAATGGTATGAAAATGAAGCATAAGTGCAGAACTATAAATGTAACTTGGTACTGTTAATTTCAGTTTACTGATTACTCTTTGCAGTGATACTGTTGATATTCTTTTAGCTTCTTGTTTTAAAAATCTTACTTCTCCCACAGGTACTGTCGGTGATCTTGTTTTTCAGCTTCTTTATCCAGATTCTGTACTACTGGGGTGTTATGCAGTGGATTGTGCTCAAGTTAGGCTGGTTCCTGCAGGTGACTGTTGGTACCACCGCTTGTGAGAGCGTTAATGCTGCTGCCAACATTTTCCTTGGTCAGGTGGGTCTTGACTGCCATAACTTAGAATTTTGAGGAGCCAAGACAAGAACTAGCTGAAATTATCTCTAAAACTAGATCAGTCACATAGAAGATACATATAAGCCTAGGCAATAAAACTACTTAAACTAGATCAGTCACATAGAAGATACGTAAAGCCTAGGGCAAAAAAACTAGAACAGTCAGGTAGAAGATACATATAAACCTAGGACTAGCATGCAGAATATAATTGAAGATACATATAAAACTAAAGCAAGTAGAAAGAAGATACATATATGATTAGAGCAGGTGGGCAGAAGATTCATCTAAATCTAGAAAAAGCCAGTGAAAGCATATATGAGGTACGTAAACCAGAAGTAGCAGGCAGAAAGCACATGTAAACTTAGACTTTGCAAGTAGAAAGCACCTGAAAAAGTAAAACTAGCAGAGAAAACACATTTCATAGTGGAATGTATGGTCTTAAGGCATTTGTGAAACTTGAATTAACTGGTAAAAAGCATATGAGAACTAAAACTAGGAGTTAAGAAATGCCTTTTTAATCAGAAATATCTATAAAACTAGCATTAGCAAGCAACAGTGACCTGTAGAACTAGAACTATCAGGGAAAACACACCTGTAAAACTAGAAATGGCTGGGAGCAATTGCCTGTAACTCTAAAACTAGCAAGATGACTCTTGTAAAACTAGAGCTAGTAGATAAGAAATAGCAGGTAAACTGTAGAAGGTACAGACAGAATTAGACCTGGCAGGGAGAATGCACCTGTAGCACAAGAACTGAGCAGACAGAATGAACATACAGTAGTTGAATTTCTTATATGAACAAAGTTGTGGAGGCTACTTTTTCCTCATTGATCATGAGAAATGTAAAGTGACAAGTCTTTTTGTGATAACTTGCTTTTCATGTTAACCACAGAACAAGATAAAAGATGAGAAACTAGAACAAATTGCTGATTGAGACTATTTTATGAGGTTAGTTTTAACGGTTATCAAATGATGAATTTAAGTATGTAATTGATAATGATTTTAATGTCATGTTGCTTCAACAACTTCGGATGTTTTCTAAACATTGTACAGCTATCCCATAGATTACCCACCAAACTTGTATGTGGGGTGACCCTATCTCACTTTGAGATAAGAGGAGAGGATGTGGAGGTCCTGTTTGTAAGTTTTTCTTGAACGTGATATCATGCTCAATTTTCACTTGTTAACCAGGCACAGTGTTTGTGTTGAAAAACATAAATACATGTAGAAATATTACACTAAACTTACGAAATAGTTACTATTATAAATGATACTTTGTAGTCATGATTCTAGCTCTTTATTGTCATCTGTTACACCAAAGTCCTCTGTCCTGGGATTACATCAAAGAAAATTAGATGCAGTTGATATGAAACCTTTTTCATATGACCACACAAAGGCCAAACTTGTGTTTGGTGGGGTTCTGTGCTTTCCACTCTCCTTGCTCCTGGTGAGGTCACTCTCTCAATTACTTATTTCTTCACTTCTCACTTTGTATTTTTCTTAACTTTTCTCACCAGGTGATACATCTGATGGCAAGTATTCCTCCACATTACTTAGTTCTTCCAACAATATCTGTATTTTCTGTAGGGTTAGTATATTTACACACAGCCTGAGAGATTAAGGGAATTGCATTTGCCATAGTTATTGTAGGGGTGCTGAGGAGTGCAGAAATTTTTCCCATGCCTTCCATATGATGGAAGAGACCTCTGTAGGCTGCTGATGGTGCCATGAATTAGCTGGTAATTTAAACTGAGGCTGGAAAAGATGAAACATAATGTGATGTTAGCCACTGTTTAAGGGTCAATGAATGCTGAACATATCAACATCTTACCTCAGCGTTGCTGTAGTCAACTTTGTAATTGTATTATGCACTAACCTGGCTTATGAAGTGATTTCCATATGTATCTTATGTGAGTTCTCATAACTTTAACAATAGTGAAGTTTTAGCTTCTTCCGGACTTTTAACGTAGAGTATACTGAGACTGAAATATTGATTTCATATAAGAATCCCTCTTGATTTCTAGATGACTGCATTTAAAGGAATGTTATGGATTCAAGATTATAACAAGGTTTTTCCTTTTTTTTACTCCATATTTGCAACTTTTTCAATTTTTCATCGTATTTTTATTATTGAGAATATGATGCTATACGAATTTAGATTTTCTAAGTAATTATTCATTGATAATAATGATAGAAATTTATATATAGTTTTTTGTATTTGTGCTTCTTCATAAAAAACTGTATTTACTTTTAGTTTTGTTTGTGTATATGTTCTTTTTTCAGGGAAAATCTTAAATGTATAGTTGCCAGTGTTGAAATTGATTATGCTAATGCCACTCTATGTTATCACCAACAGACTGAGGCACCACTGTTGATCAAGCCATACATTTCCCTCATGACCAAGTCAGAGCTGCATGCTGTCATGACAGGGGGGTTTGCCACCATTGCTGGCTCTGTCCTAGCTGCCTACATCTCCTTTGGTGTTGATGCTGCCCACCTCCTCTCTGCTTCTGTCATGAGTGCCCCAGCAGCTCTTGCCTTTGCCAAGCTCTTCTACCCAGAGACCAAAAAATCTAGGACAAGTGTTAAGGACATCAAGATTGTGAAAGGGTAGGTGCTCTACAATTTTATTATATGGGAAGGTCACAGTGATTGGAAATACTCATACATTTTATATCTTGTGCAGACTGTTGTATCATCCCCTCGACCTTGTGTGGCACTGGGTTAAGGCTGACAGACCTTAGTGTACCTTAAGATAACTCCTAAGGTAACTTTTTTGCCTGTATTGTCTTCTTGAGAAAGTTTCTCACTTCCCCTTTTCCTCTAAGTTATTATTCTCTCATGGCCCATGGGATGACCTCTTGATCAATGGTGACCACCATTGTTTTGATATCTATTTTTTGAGACTTTCAAGCAGAAAGTCAGTACAATGCTGTTGGTCAGCAAGATGTTGACATCATGGCCATATGGGGGATACTGATTAGTTGATGGGTGGATCCAGGCTAAGCCAGTATGTAGCCAGCACTGAATAGGTATTTAGCGAGAGGAGAAAGGCGTATACCCTAACCAGAAGGCAGGGGTTAAAGTCTTCTATCCCCAAGGGGCCCTTGAGATTCTCTCAAGATTCATAGGACATTGCCTTTGAGAATAAGTGATTTTCATTCTTCAAAACTTCCATTTTTCTCAAAAAGGAAAAATTCTTGTCAAAAGAGTTGTTTTACTTCCTTTCATAAACTTATGAAACTATTAAATGTTTAAAAGATTTTTAGAATTTTAGAATCAGTACACATCAGGGATAGTAACACACTTTCGATGAGCAAAATTATGGGTAGGGCTTAACCCTTAAAGGGTGGCCAGCACAGACTGATATGCTCTTACAGAACAGCGGCCAACAAAAATTTATGTGCTAATTTGCACAGTAACCTCTGCACTCTAGGTCTGTGTTAACCATGATCTCTTATTATCCCTACAGTTGTAAACAGTCAAAGGTGTGGGTATTTGATTTTCCCACAGATAACTACTACATGGTTGAAGAAAAAATGTCAAATCTGTGCCACTTTTATTTCCTTTTTTTACATATGTTCATTTGGGGTTTAATCTTCTCCTAGAGGAAAAATATCATGTAAGCTCTGCATGGAAAGCTTTTGATTACCCTGGAAACACCCTCTTATCCCCCTGGCAGGTCACATCCCACTGTTTGAGAAACACTGTGTAACTTTTCCTGCTTCTGTTTGAATATCTTAGATACATACAACTAGTAGCCTAAAGAGGTCTTCCATCACTAGGAATGCTAGGGAAAAATAATCTGTTCTCATTTCCCCCATAACCAGCATTGTAAGTGCACAGCCACCTCCTTATAGGTTATGCATGCATGGTGACCCCATGGAAAATATATTGATTGTTAGATGACCTAAATACGTAACTAGGAGGAACTCATATGATATGAATCAGTTGGTTAGGTAAGTGAAGAATGATAATATGAGAAATGTGAATGAATAAGGGACTGGATTAGCTGGATTATGAAAGGGGGAGGGAGGCACTCCCACTGTACTTGTGCTTCTGGAAGAAATTTGGTAACAAATATTCTTAATTTTCTTTTTTGTAATCCTAGAATAATGGAGGACTTTGGTAACAGATGATAGGCAGAGAGCTAGAATATTTTCAGAGAAGAAACACCTTCAGTATCCTTCCCACCTATATGCAAGCCAGTTGATGTATTTATACTTATTTCTGGGGGGAAGGGTTTCATATTTTTACTCATATTCATGTTTTTTACTACCAGTGCTGTGTCTGTGTATGAAATGATGTGTATGAAAAATAGCTGCTCAGTACAAAGAAAAACATATCCTCTTCACAATTGCCGACTAGTCTCCCTTTCTTTGAGTGTTAGTTTGAAGAGTGTAATACACTGTACTGTATTTCCAAATGTATTGATATTATTGACCACCAACATTTTGCCTGTGTATGAATAAGAGGACACTAAGAAAAAAACTCAGTAGAAAGAAAGAATTATCATCACAGCCTCCTGTCTTATCAAGTGTCAAACATGCCATAAATTTCCCATCCCGGTGCTCACACATAGTATTGGACCAGAGCAACACAAAGGTTATTACATCATTTTCTCTCTATTTTCTGCTACTTTTGAATGCTAATCTATCAGGTCAGATTTTTTTTTTGTATTACCTGATGGAATTTCTAAGTATATGCCCATCATATAAATACCCCTAGCTTTTATGCAAAAACTACACTGTAGTTGGCTGTCAAGCATTCTCTCTCTATCTATCTATCTGTCTCTCTGTATATGATACTCATTTCCTCCAGGAACTCCCTCTAGGGGGGTTGGCCACGGCAAAAGAGTCTCCGTAACTGGTGAACTCCAGTGCTACTTCTTAACCTTTAGTGCTACACCCTTAACAGGCCATTGGCAGAGGGCATCTCTTGCACAGTGTTTCCAGAGGCTCCTGCCTAATGTTTCTACCTACTACTTTTAACTATTGCTCCTACCATTTTGCCAAAGGGCAGGGCTAGCGCATGTCGCTCACTGTAGGAAATTCTAGAGTTACGAAGAATGAGTTTTGTGAGTTAAGTGTTTTCCAGTGTCATGTGTGACAAGAAGAGTTTGTATGTTGATGGAAAGAATGCCAGCATCCTGCATGTGGGTGAGGCAGAAAGAAAAGACAGCTAACTGGGTCAGAGGAGTGCAACTTGACAACCACTGAAGTGCAGGCTCACCACTCAGCCGTAACTAACCCCCCTGATACGCAGGCTGACAATACCCGTAATATACCTCCCTGGATTGATGTCTGCCTACCAACTCCTACCAAGCATTCTCTGGCTCTGCAGTCTGTTAAAAGCATCAGTTTTTTCTTGCATCACAATCTCTACTTAGTGGCCCAACCCCTATTCTTCTCAGACATCTTGTCCTTGGGTAAGAAGTCTGCTAAAGGAAATTAGGCATCCTTGCCCTTTGCCAACCAACAGGACTAGGATTAGGGACCGTAGTTCTGCAAAGTTAACTCCTTTACAGGTACATGCAGTACCAGAGTGTGTACTTGATCCATCCTAAGTGAATGGGAATGGGTTAATAATATTAGATAATTGGGTAGACATCATTTGCTTGATATATTAAGCAGATGGCTTCATTTTTGATGTTACAAGGCCAGTAAGGAGAAACCCCAAGACATATTTTTACTTGCTGAAATTGCTGTTGGTTATGCATCTGAAAAGTACATGAAGATGCTTGGTGATTGAAGTGCTTTGGTGTGTCACTGATCAGATTATAGGAAATTGCATTTGGTACTGGTAGCTATGATGTTTACATTGTTGAATAATTTCAGTTTTTAAGGTAAATATGATATGACTTTATGCACGTTTGTAGGCTGCTGTTTGCGTGCAAAGACAGTACCAACATTATGACAAAAACTTAAGTATAGGTGGATGTTTAATGCTTATTATCAACTGGGGTAGAACTAATTTCTCTGAAACTACTCCTGTGGCCTCCCTAATGACTGTTTTATGCTTTTTGCAGGGACGAATCTAACTGGCTCCATGCTGCCATGATTGGGGTGACAAATGCTATCCCGCTGGTTGCCAACATTGCTGCCAATCTCATTGCCTTCTATGCCTTCATTGCCCTTTGCAGTCATGTTTTTGACTGGACTTGTACACTTGCTGGCTCTGAACAAGGAGTCTGTTCTCTTGAGGTCAGTAGGGTTGAATTTTAAGAGACTGACAAGACTAATAACTAATGTGTTGGGTTATTGTTCATCACTTTAAAAATTTCAATCAGTAAAAAAAACTTGGGTGATTTGTTAGAAGTCTTTAGCTTCTTTAGGATCTCTTCCTTTGTGACCTTTGTGACCCTCACTTGTAATTATTAGATTATGTCCTAATTGATAGGTGTGCAGAGGAGAGACTGATGGACATGAATCTGCTGAGGGAGGCAGCTGGTGGGATGTCTCATCACTTCTTGGTATTGGACACTGAAAGTTTGTAGTGGTTTAGGAAAAGAGGAAATAACATGGGAAGAAAGTGGTGAAACTAAGTGAGCTTGGAAAAGAGGCTTGTGTGTGGAGATAATGTGATTCATTGAAAAATGACATAAGGTAAAAGTAAACAAAAATAGGGAAGTTGAAAATGAATGGAAGGTATTTAGGGAAGGATTACCCAGGTATGTGGGTGAGATATGTAGCATGCAGAAGGAGGATGTAGGCATTTTAGAAAGAGATGTGATTGGTGGGACGAGGAAGTTAAGTTGCTTTTGAAAGAGAAAAGATAGGTGTATGGTTGATACCTGCAGGATAAGCATGTGAGTGATTGGAAGATGTAAAGGAAAAAGTGGCAGGAGGTCAAGAGGAAGGAGTAGGGGCTGAAAAAGAGAGCAAATGAATGGGGTAAGACAGCACTGACATACATCAGGGAGATCAAGAAAGTGTTTGGAAGGAAGTGAATAGCATGAGGAGAGAAGAGAATAAATGGAGGCATTAGTGAGGGAAGCAGATAGGGAAGTGGCAAAAAAAAAAAAAATGAGGAGGAGACCTGATGACTGTTTTGAAGGACTGTTGAACATGTTATATGACAGCATCAGTAGCCACATAAAAGGGGGTCCAAGGGTCTTAAGGATGTATAACAATATATGTGGACAAAATCTATACAGAAAATATTAAAAACAGTTGGTAGCATGGTGAGTTATTATAAGTTTGTGCTGAATTTGATATGCAATTTTTTACGTTTAATTTCAAGATTTTAAGTGATGACAACATTTTTTAAAATTTTTTTGTTTTTCTCAGAGTCTCTTTGGATGGATCTTTATGCCACTTGCATGGGTGATGGGTGTGGACTGGTCAGAGTGTGACAAAGTTGGAGAGTTAATCGGCATCAAGACAATTGTTAATGAGTTTGTTGCATATGCCAGACTTGCAGAAATGAAGAAAGCTGATGAACTTTCGGTAAGGAGGTTTTATGCCATTATGCCATTTCATTTTGTGATGAAAAAGTGAGTCATTTTTAGTGTGTCATTGGTTATTGGATTTTACATAATCCAGTGACCAGTGGTTTCTTTTAAGTGTCCTATGTTTGAGAACCTAAAGGTCTTCAAAGAAACTTGCAGTTTTTGGATATAATGGTTAAGTTGGGCGTGTTAACAAGTCTCATAGCGAGCTGCTGTGTAAAGTTCATTAATGGTATGTATAGAAAATTTTTCAGTGTTCCTTATCTTTTTGTCAGGTACGAGCAGAGATCATTGCGACGTATGCCCTATGTGGTTTTAGCAATATTAGTTCCATTGGCATCAACCTAGGTGGGTTCAGTGCCATGGCTCCCGACCGCAAGGCTGACCTGGCAAAGGTGGTGGTGAGAGCCATGATCGCTGGCAGTTGTGCCTGCTTCCTCACCGCTTGTATTGCTGGTAAGTCTTCTTTTCTAGTATATAGTTTCTTTGCCTTATAGTAAGTATGGCTTAGTTTCTGTTTATTGCATGGTTAGGCATAAGTGCACATAAAAGTTTCGTAAGAACTCCAAATCACCTATGGGTATTCTGTAGAGTAGGATGGATATGGCAGTGACTTGTAGCTGTTTTATCGTCTCAACTTTGTTAGCTTTTATGAGCCAGTCTGGCCCTCAAACACAGTCTTGACACCTAGATGGTCCATGGCTACATTACTATCCTGGACCCATTTGACATAGCATTTTCAGTATAGCACTCCACTTCCTCCAAGTCCTCTCCATGTAAACAAACACTTAAATCATCCTGTCCACCCACACTGCTGCACCTCACTGAATAAGTTTGGTTCACATTTACTGTATACTTTCTCTCTTTAACCACTCAACGAAACACGGTCACCAGTTTTTGGAGTTTCTTTCTCGAGTCTGCCACCACAGCCGTGCCATCTGCAAACAGCATCTGAGTCACCCCCATGACCACTAACCCCACCCTCAACATGATATAGACCTACCCCTTGCTCCAAGACCCTCGTATTAACCTCCTTCACCACCCCGGCCATAAACAAAATAATTCAGACTCATCTTCACCGGAAACCACTCACCCTTCTCCCTGTCCACTAACACACATGCCTTATACTCTTTGTGAAAAACCCTTAATTGCATTTCATAATTTTTCATTTACCGTGTATGTTTATAGCACCTTCTCTGTAAACCCAATCATACGCTTTCTGTAGATCCATAAATACGGCATACTTCATTCTTTCTCCCCGAATATTTCCCACACAATATGAATTGGCTGCTGGTTGTGGGTACCACACTGTATGATGTGGTTGATGGTGAGGGGTACCACACTGTGTGATATGGTTGATGGTCAGGGGTACCACACTGTAAGATGTGGCTGCTGGTTATGGGTACCACACACTGCAGGACACGGATGTTGATCATGGGTTCACGCACTCACCTGTAGGACATGGGTAGCGGACTGACGAGGCCAGGGGCGGAGTGCTGGGGGTAACCGACCCCTCCCACAGGAGAGACAGACGTGCCCTGCGGACCTGCGCAGCTCGTTGACCACTGGGAGAAAAGACGGGTTTGTTAGGCCACGCAGGATTACTGTGGAAAACACAAGGGTAGTCATCCAACATCTTGGGCTCTTCGAGGACACCCAGGATCAATCTAGGGACAGTTCAGGGCACAAAAAGTTCAGTCTAGGGCACCCAGGGCTAAACCATGGCTCCCAAAAGTTAGACTAAGGTTTGGGTTGGTCCAGAGTACTGAGGGTTGATCTTGGGCTTCCGGGGCCAGTCTAAGAAGTTCCTAAACAGGTTTACGACACCTGGATCTGTTTAAGGGCATTTGGGGGCACCGAGGCACACTGGAGAACCCGGTGTGTCTGAGGACATCTAGGGAGTCAGTTTCAGGCTTCCAAGACAGTCTGGTCCACTCAGTATCAGCTTGGGTCACCCAGGGTTGTATAGGTTGCCCACAGTCGGTCACCTCAGGTCAGTTAATGTCACCTGGAATCAGTTTAGAGCATATAGATTGAGTGTAGGGTGCCTAGAATCAGTTTAGATCGTAGACAGTCAGTGAAGGATGCTTAGAATCAGTTCAGAGAATAGATAGTCCGTGGAAGGCACCTAGAATCAGTGTAGAGCATAGAGAGCTATTGTGGGGTACCTAGAATCAGTTTAGAGAGTAGCGAGTCAGTGTAGGGTACCTAGGATCAGTCTAGACTCTAAAGAGTGGAGAGTCAGTGTAGGCTACCTAGAATCAGTTTAGAGACTACAAAGCCCGTTTAAGGCACTTAGAATCAGTTTAGAGCATACAGAGTCAGTGTAGAGTACCTAGAATCAGTTTCGAGCAAGAAAATTCGACCAAGGACACACAGCAACTGTCTAGTGTACCGAGTTATGATGCCAAGGATCTGTCGAAGGGAATACAGGTCTGTCGAAAGCATTTAGGATTAACTTAGAGCACACGGAACCAACTAAGAATACCAAGATTCAGTTTCACACTTTACCAATCACCATATGAGACCTTTGATACGGGAATTTTAGAAAAGGAGTGTGATGCGGTATAAATGAAATTAGAATGACAGGTCAGTGGGACCACTACACGCGAAAATGAACATCACAGAGAAGCTTTTTCAACCCTGCATGAAGAAGGTAGTCGGAAATTATTCAGTCTTTGAAGTGAAAAGTTTAATTAGCATCCAGTAAAGGAAGGCAAGGGGGAGGAGAAAAGATAATAACCGAGTTATGATTTGGATTTCGTGTGGGAGGTGCATTGCGATGAGATGGCGTGGGCCGCACTGTGAGGGAAGGGATATGAAAGTTGGAGTTTATAGGAACCTGAGTAACGTATTATAGGACAGATGAAGTCAATTTTGTATTCGAGGTTAAGATGACTAGATGTAATTTTTTTTGTATTATTTTGTGATATGAATTATATTCATTAATGGAAATAAATTTCCAGGTATATAGAAGAAGATTTGAAAATTTTGACTCCAAATTCAAGGACTTGAGAAATTTTGATTGATAAGAGATATATAGAAAATGCAGAAGCAATTACAGAAGTGACAAAATCTACTCAATCACATTGACGGAAAGTATGTCCTGCTTATAATCAGGGCTAATTAATGATTGCAATGATTAGTTTCGTTGTAGCAAATCGTACATGAATTGCACGGGGGACAGATCGTCTCGTCTCACCTGGTGCTGAAGCGACTGCTCTGGGGAGTAGCCCATGTTGACATTAGAGACGCCCATGGTCATGTTCATGGACACGTTGACGCTCATGGCTGGGAAGACGTGTGGCGGAGCTGGTGGAGAGTAGGCCGAGGCGGTGTCCTGGTAGCCGCCCGTGGAGTAGCAGCCGCCGGCGCCCATACTCCCCATCATGCTCGGTAAGGTCTGTCGCAGCGAGAGGGGAGAGGACCTGGTCAGGACTCACGAGAGGGACCTGCTTACCTGGCTAGCTAGTCACCTCCTGTCAGGGGCTCCTTTTGGTTAGGCCTTGGCTGGTTAGTTGGTCTAATGTGGTTAGTTTATAAGCCTGTGTTACTTGGTTATGAGGGGGGGGGGGAAATCTGATACTTTGTTCTTGCTTATTAGTAAACTGTTGTAGTGAAGCTATCGTGCATTGTAATTGTTAATCCATACAAAAAAAATTTAATTACAATCGATCTAATTCGCATGTAATGCTTACTCTAACTGAATGCAACTTTTCTCTGGTAATTGACTTAATTTATTGTGAACTTAAGTTATAAGATCTAACCAATTGAGGACGACGAATAAGTCCCTCAAGTCCGATGACTCGACTCTTTGATTTCGATGACTTGGGTCACCGTCCTCAGTGGATTAAGTCACCGTACTCAAAGAACGACTCATTGCACCCAAGGGATTAGGTCTTCGTACTCATAATCTTAAGTCGTCCTACTCAAGGAGTCAAGCTACAATTGCCGTCTATATAAATCAAATACTTCAAGATGAAAGACATCTACTTCTGTCTTATTTACCTGGGTGTACGGTAGAGAAGAAGGCGCCTGGGTAAGCTGTACTCTACTGCTGCTATAGGCTGTGGGGTAAAGTACAGTAGCATGCACAGGGAGGCCATGTGATGACAGTTCAGTAGCGCTCCACGCCTCACCACCCTCTATTTCCTTCTCAGCCACAGAACACAGCTTGTAATTTCTAACTTTT
>JAUTYZ010067378.1:0-12041 GCA_032273725.1 Panulirus interruptus | reverse complement strand
GAGTGTGGGTTGGGAGAAAACGGTAGGATGGGAGGGTATGGTGGAGATGGTGGGATGAGAACATGGGAATGGCATCCACCCAAAAAAAAATCGTGCCCATTTTCTTCTACTACCCCAACGAAAAGATAGTTATGTATTACACATATCACAAGAATAATAAGGGGATAATCTTATACACTGCGGTTTATATATATAAGAATCCTAGAAGCACACAGACACAAAAAAAAAAGTGCTTGTGAGAGGTACAATGAAAGGCAAATACTAAATAGTATCAATCTGCCACTTCTCCCTAAAACCCACATTTTTCCTCAGATTTTTAGCCCCCTCCTCAACATTTTTGTCACTAATAATACCTGGATAACAGAGACGAAATCATCGTACCCGTTTAGTCCTCTAGTCACAGCCAATTACACTGTTGTAAAAAAAAGCTACAGTCTCTTAAAAACCATAACTTACCTTTAACTCCGTGTCACGTTAATAATATATAGTCTTTACCGTAAATAGTAATAATTATGTGCAGAACATAAGGTGTCCTCTGGATACAATCCAAATAAATACCAGCTCGAGCACGCTTCTTTTAACTCTGTTCTTTCCCTCTAGCTAAAATTTTCCTCGTAATATATTTCATGTCTCCCAGAATCCTTATTTCACACTCAAACAAATGGGCTTCAACTGTACCTCAACTACACCAGGATCTATGAATATTTGCACGCACGAAATACGTATACATATTCATACAAAGCTCTTCCTCTCTTCTATTTTCCTTTATAAATTCTGATTAGCAGTCGTACAGCAAGGCCGATAGAAAACAAATGGCGCTCAGCGGCCTAATTAAAGCTAAATTTTACTACATATCACAGGAGGAGTACATGCAATATCACATATGGAAAGTACAAAAGCAGACAGTACTTAGACTAAAAACTATTCAATAAATAAAAAAAGAACGGTCTTATTGAATTTAGGCAGCCATTCGGCTGAAAATACACAGTTGAAGTATAACATAAATATACATATGTATGTTCTACCGTATATATATTCCAACATTTCTACTGGGATAGATAAACCAACACATCAGCATATAATAGTGATGATAATGGTTGCCGTTGCAGATGCGTAATTAAATTGATGGAAACTTTCGCGAGTTAACTAACGTTATGTTAGTTTGTATATCCTTTTAACTCCACTTAAAAGACGGCTTTGGAGCAAAAAAGAACAACAATAAAATAACAAAGAAAATATAATCATCTTAATAAAAAATAATAAAAATAGTTTCATTATAATCTTAATCACAACCTTTCTTTCCTGAATTAAAGCTATTTTCCGCTCAACTTGACGTTAAGTTACATCTATCAAAGAAATTGAAAATTTCATAATTAAGTCTCCTCCATTCAATATTCTTTTATTAAACTGAAAATAGTCAAACGATCCTCGGTGTCTCGCACGCTCAATTTGGTTCCAGTAATGTTATCAATAACGTATTATGAACTTCTGTGGTGTTTACCTTACTGTCTTTTGGTGTTCACATCAATGGTAATTCAATTCTTTATGTTAATGATTAAAGCAATTTTGGTCCATGAAAAGTATAAATGTGATATGATTAATTTATTTCAGATTAATATGCATTTTAAGAACAGATTCAGATGAAATTATATTTTACTTTAGTCAGGCATACTGTTTTTTCACATAGAAAACCGCCTTGGATGGATGGAGAACTATAGGAAATATTTAAACCTATTAAAAGTTAGGATTGTTTCGTTAGAAGAGATGTACGAGGGGAGAAAGGAAGAGGATGAGGGAAGAGGGGATAAAGAAAAAAGTAGGAGAGAAAAAAGGAGAGGAGAAAGAGAAGAGAAGGATGGACAGATAAACGAGTATACAATCACACAGCATTCTTACTTCTAATTGGAATGTTACATAATTGCAGCTAACCAATTAAGCACCTTACACTCATTAAGCAACACACATCCATGAAATGCATTCACTATTCGAAAGAAAAATGGGGTTCTAAATTATAACTCCGTACGGAGTAATAATTCATAAACCCCGTTTTCTGTGGAATAATGAATGCAACATTTGGATGTGTATTGCTCAACGAAGTGAAGATATTAAACTGATTAGATGCAAGAATTATGATAAATGTGAATGAAAATTAAGAACGTTTACTATACTTCACGGAACACTAAACACTGAATAATTCAAACTTGACCCAACTGAGAATTTTACAGAAACAGGGAAACGTAAACAATGAAGGCCACTTCAAATGTTGTCTGCCATTAACCTTCCCAACACAATATTATTTTTTTTACATAACACAACAGTATTAATCTACACAGCTCATATAAAGGAGTATTACGTAATAACAGGCCAACAACCGTCTCATCCAACAGCACCCGAGGTAATCATCCATCTCATCCACCAGCACCTGAGAGAATCGTCCATCTCATCCACCAGCACCTAAGGCAATCATCCATCTCATCCACCAGCACATGAGGCAATCATCCACCTCATCCAAACGCACATGAGGCAATCATCCATCTTATCCACGAACACCTGAGTAAATCATCCATCTCATACACCAGCACCTGAGGCAATCATCCACCTCAGGCATCAGCACCTGGTGCAGTCATCCACCAGCATTTTTGACATCCATCCAACAACACCTGCAGCAGTCATCCTCCGGTATTTGAATGTCACCCACCAAAACTGCTGCAGTCATCCACCACACCGACCAAAAACTTGCTGTCCTTCATCTCACCCACCAGTACCTGTAGCAACCATCCACCTCATCTACCAAATTTATAGCAGGCATCCACCTCACCCACAAACATCAACATTAGTCATCCACCTCTCCCACCAACACCAACATTAGTCATCCATCTCACCAACTAGCGAGTACAGCAGCCATCCATCCCACCTGGACCACTCAACAACCAAGCCCCTACCACCACTGGCGTCTACCCCCTACACCCTTCCCCCTAACCCCCCCCCCCCTCCACTATCATTTAACAGGGTACTCCAACAGGATAAAAACCTTCCCCCTTCCCCTACACCCGCCACCCACCCAATACGTAGAGTTACGAGCGGTGTGTGAAAAATCCGAATCGTTGAACATGTGCTTTAATGACGAGGCAGGGAATAAGGGAGTAACCCCCACCCACACACTAACACGTACCCCCCAGCACCCCCTTCACACACGCTCCCCCCATCCAGGGGAAGACCTGGTCCTCCCGGGGCCAATCTTGCCTTTACGCCACCGACATGTAAATAAGGCGTGTTTATTTACGCGCGTAAACTTTATGTTCGCGGAAACAAGAGGCCTGAATTTGCTCTTATGAGAGGTCAAGAATATGGTATGGGAGAGGGGGAGGGGTGTGAACATTTGGGTGAGGGTGGAGGGAGGGGTGATGAGGTAGTGATGTATGAATATCTAGTGAAGGAGGAGTTTATGAGGCAACCTGACTGTATGGCAAGAGGGAACAATATGTCACAAGGAACGTGTTGCCATACTAGAATAAACACAAAATGTCATACACAAGCTTTGTCCTGCTCCTTGACTAAAATAGAACCTTGACAAGACCCTGTGTTAGGAAATACATAACTCGACAGCACAGCATTCCTTTTGAATCATAACAATTCCCAAGACGTAAATCATTAATAAGAGGGAACACAAAGCCTAAAGAACCATCACACTTCTTAAATACTATCTCACCCTCACTAAGACACTGTTTCAGAAGGACCATCACACTTCTTAAATGTCACCCTTCTAAAACCACACTATTCCTGAAAGACCACCACATTCCTTAAATATGTCACATTTACAAGTACATACTGATCATGGGAATATTTCAAAAACATGACTCGCTTCTTCATAACAGTGGCACACCCTTAAATGTGACATATACCCATCACAACCAAATCCCCTCTCAGACATGTAACTTCGGAAGGATTACAGCATAGCCATAAATGCTACCTCAGGACCAGAGTCAGAAATTTTTCTCTCTCAATAAATGCAAAACACCACTATCATAGGAACTTATCATCTTATGCAAAGTGAGCCTAACACTGGCATAACCCAAAAAAGTTTGAAACTGACTCATTTAGCATCAAAGATGTAGGCAATTTCCCAAAAACTACTGACAAACAGCAAAGACATCACACATGACTAATATCCTCTATCAAGGAATAAAGTATTGAAACTCAAACTCATGACTAATTTAGAGTCTTGATCTGTAGTTTGACTGACCATCCAATTAAAAAATTTACACAACCCAGGCAATCATTCTTTCAGGGCAGGATAAAGCACAAAATGCATAAGGAGTAGCCTGAAAAGTGGGAAGATGAACTTAAAAACTTTTCAATAAACAGATCATATGTTGTAGATTTGATAGTTTCCAACGCCTCCAAAGTAAAACGCTCAGTTCCTTGAGGAAGTATACCTTTACAGTTTCCTATTCTTGTACCTGACGAATGAAACACAAACCATAATTTTATATCAACCTTTGCAGATGATACCCAACTCAGTGGAAATCTCATTAGCAGAAGACACCGAGAAACTACAAGGACATAAATCAATTCTTCTAGTAGTGGGCCACTGATCAAATTGATTACCTTTTAATGATAAAAGGTTTAAACCATTTCAGGGAAGTGATGAAATAAACTAACTACAAAACACTGGACAGAAACAGACACTATCATACCTTAGAAGAGCAATGTAAAAGATGTCAAAGTAATAGCGTCTGATGACCTTGCCCTCAACAAACACAAGAGAGCAATAGCTTTCTTTTCTAAATAGATGGCAAGCTGGATTATAAAGGTCTTCAAGACAGGAGAGGTAAAACCAGTGGTCTTTCCTCACGGCACTTATAATCCCCTTTTACGGCAGGTGAAATTGCAGAGTTAAAAAGTGTGCAAAGATCTTTCACAGCTCCCATAGACATTATTACAAACCTGAACTACCAGCAATAATTGAAAACTGTGAGACTGGACTCATTAGAATTCAGATAGGAGATGTATATTATGATTAATGCTTGGAACATCCTGGAAGGCTTGGCTCTCAATCTGCATTCAAAAATAGTTCCTTTTTGGCATGAAAAGCATTGAAGACTGTAAAATATTACCAGTGAAACTGAAAGATGCAGTAAGTACAATAAAAAAGTACAGTAAAAACACATAGGGCACCGAATTATTTAATACATTACCTACTGCCATTAGAAACAATGTTGACTGCACTGTGGAGAAACCTGAACAGTGGGCCTATGGGCCACAGCCTCTAACAGCCTGATTGACCAACAGAGCAACATGGGAGCTTGGTCTGTTAAAGCTGCAGGGGTAAAAGATCATTCAAACCATAACACATTTTACGAAAGAGACCCCTTCTCTATTCCCATTTTCTCTCCAGACCAAATCGTATATTATAGAAAATGATGCTAATCTTTTTTTTAAGGATGGACACCATTGCATAGGGTACTGCTGTTTGGGAGTCATTTGGGTCATATATATTTGAAGTTATTCTTGGCTTATTACACACTGAATCAGCCTGCTTCTTCTATATCTTGCCTATATTCTTGCAATCATCCAGATATGTGACTTCCTCCGGTTTTAGAAGGCCAATAAACACTTGTGAGCTTTGATTTGTATTTTGCATATGAAGGATATATTTTGTTTTTTTCTCAGTATTGGATCTTTCTTCCTTTTCCTGTGTTTCAAGTACTATGAGTTTATGATACATGTCTTCCAATTCTCTTGAGTGGCTTGCTTTCCTTTGTTGAATAGCTGTTGCTTTTCCAGGTCTGCAACTCCTTTACTCCTATAGAAGGAGCATCTTTCTCATTTTAATCTGAACCTTTTACATTTTTTACTCACAAGTGTTTATGTGGTATATGTTTGGAGTGTTTCTGTATTAAAAAATTTCCATACTTCCCTACTAGTGCTTTGCTAACTAACAGTGCTATCCACTATACTGCTGACAGCTCAATGTTTACTTCCCATCTGATACACATACTGATGAAATTGAATTTCCTAAATTCACCTCCATGATGGTATGTGTTATGGTGTGATGGTTTAGTATCTACATTTGTCTATACTTATGCTGTAATCTAAGTACAATGTATCTGAGATGTACAGGGGTACCTAGTGACAGTACTAGGATCCCGATTCCTCTATCAAGGAATAAAGTATTGAAACTGAACTGGACTGATGGCAAAGTCACATATAAAGTTTAGAAACTGAACTGAACTGATGGCAAAGTCACATATAAAGTTAACATTAACTGTTAAAATGTTGAAGTGTATAAGAGATGTGGGATGTCAGAAAGACGGGAAAGACCAGGGATATAGTGTCAGAGTGGGTTAAGTAAAATACCCTGAAGTGGTTTGCTCATTTGGAGAGGATGCATAATACCTGGCTAAGAAAACATATATGAGGAAGGTAGAAGAATACCCACGACACGGGGACAGCCATCATCCACAGAAGGAAAAGCAAGGGGATATACTGGGGAGAGAACCACCTGGGTGTGAGGAGGTGAAGCTTGCTTGGGAAGCATTGGGATAGGGGAACCAGGAGACCTCGGTGCCATGGTCACTCTCCAAAGGGAGAGCTTCCAGGAAGAAAATGGCATCAAAGATATTGAAATGGTAAGATGGATAGATATATAGATAGTAAGAAAGGTAGTCAGAATAATAGAGAGATAAATACAAATGTACTTATAATCTAAGAACATTAAACATATTTGCATGAATTTTCTATTTTGTTATAAAAACTTCCTTCAATCCCAAAACATTTTATGTCCCTAAAAGATAATATTGAACAAGCCTATGTTTATCCCCTAGTTGATTCCAATGTGGGATTACCAGTCATGTGGTATCACTCTAATGATATTATGAAAATGCACCGGTGGCAATGTTTGAAGACTCCTGGAACGGACAAAAACCCTTATTGAGACAAAGCCTAAAAAAAAGAATGGAAAAAACCGTTAACAAAACAAAGCCTAAAGAGGTAAGACAAAAAAGGAAAAGACTTATCATATTTTTTTTTCTGTTTTGAGGAGGTGGAAAACCTGCATAAAATAAGAGCAGAGTGTGAAAGTATGTTCAATATACAGAAATAAGCAAATCCTTCAATGTCCTCCCAATACTTGCCAGCCTGAATTTTTTAGTGTAAATGGATAATATTTCTAAATACATACATGCTATTTACCACTAAAGCAATGCCTGTGTACAACATAAGATTACAGTATAAAAATGAGCTCAATACAAAGAAGAAAGCACATTTCCAATTACTCCTCTATTATTGGGAGCTGCCAGACATATCATCCACAATTATTTCCAACCCTCATTTAGCAGCAAACTAGGTCAATAGAAAGGTAATAATATAACTTTCGGAATATCTTCCATTACTTTTGAAGGCTAAGCTGTCATCACAGAAAGGAAAAGACCTTTTTTCTTATTTTCTGTGCCTAACTTGCTGAAATTTCTGAACCATGCCCATCGTTTAAGAGTTAAGAGTCACTCAGGCGTACTGTGTAAAGCATTTCAGGATTTGTGCACTAATGCATGAACACAAACTCATACATAAAACAAGAAGCAGTCTGATGCAACTTCAGTTATTTTTTTAAATCATAACACAGTTCACCACATCATACAGCATGTATCTTCTGTGCCCCACAAAAACTGGGATTCAAAGAAAAAAACAGATGGACAGTCCATGTTTCACATGATCCTAATCTCATACTCAACAAAGCCAATGCTACCTTCACATATGACATTCACCACAGTGCCACTATACTATTAGACTATTTTTTAAAGAAAGAGAAAGAGTGCTGACACAGTACTCAAATGAATCATCAGTGTCATCATCACACCAAGTTCACTACTTCCCTATTGTTGTAAACAACATAAACAAATATATCAAACACTATCCTCACTACGTATGGAAAATGGGTTGAAGATTCAAGAATGTCTATCCCCTGAGAACATGCACCAAACTCTTTGTGATATAATGTAAACATATACCTTTCTAATGCTAAGAAAGTAAGCAATAGTAAATAAAAAATTTCAATTGTTGACTCAAGAAAACTGAGAAGTACTTACTTTTATGTCGCACCTCATTTGCCATATCACTCTTTGATGCACTGGTATTCCTTCGAGAGCGAGTAAGAGAATTCTCCTGACAGTCCATGCCTTCTCTGCTGGTAGTGGCATGGCACAAGTTTGGGGATGGTGTGGGGACATCAATAGTAGGAATGGGAGTGTGATTAGAGGAAGCAGAGACACTTAAAGAGGGACAGGTTGTGGTAGAAGACGTTGCAGTACAATCTACAGCATCACTCTCCATCTTCCCACGAAATGTAGGCAAAGACTTCAAGTAAGCATCTAGTTTTGCAGAGTTAATTGTTGAACAAAAAAAGGGAGTAGGAATGAGGAAGATAAGAAAAATGATGAGGGAAGGTTGTAAACTCAATAAAGCATGTGATGGAGTGAGAAAAGGCAAAAGGAACACTGCGCAAGGAATTTATCTAGGGATTCTTAGTCTTCACTTTTGTGTCACAACACTCACCTGTAAGAGAAAAGTTTAATCAGTAATATGTTAAATAATGCAATCATCTAATTCCAATACATATTATAAAACAATGGCTACATTTATCACTTGATTCAAGAAGGACTGAGCCAATAATTATGACTTCATAACATTAGGTCATAATGAAAGAATGTATCAATGCTTAGTGTGTCCCATTACTACTACAAAATTATAATCAATGCTACATTTCTTTGATAAGTAAGTGACCAAAGATGTATTGGTATGAATCATCATGAATCATAAATCATGTGAATGTCAGTCCAGCTATAAAAGGGCTTTAATCTATGACTTTTCTCCATAATTCACAGCCACTGTAAATGGGCTACACAGAGAACTAACATCATGCCAAAACTTCTCACACTTCCCATAAGATATGACAGAGAACTACTGAGTTACAACAAAGAAGACTAGATGAGAAGAACACACACACACACAAACATCTTAGACAAAGTCACTTCTTCCACAGTACACCTGTTCTTGAGTCAGTGTTGGCAAGTTGTCAATTAACAAATGTACAAATTTACTGAGTGTCTTTCCTAACATTCCTAGTTATATGAGGTGAATCAAGAACTTACTACTTCACACATATCATCAACCCATGATTGGTGTTGTAGAATTATAAACATGTTATGTACATAGAGTCAATGTCACATTAAAATCTATATGTACAGTAATTATTCTATTACATAACCTCAAAGATACCCTCTACATGGGCTCCTGCAACTTCAAGGCTGTATGGAAAGGATGAAATCCTTTGGCATGAGAAGTTTTGCTCCAAGATTTTACTCTGAAGATGTATCCCCACCATCATGATCACAAGCAGGCAGAGTCCAGTAATGCCTCTCTCTCTATTTATCTATTTGTTGGGTGGGGGTCTGTGAGTTGAGGCTACTGAAGTGTGAGGAAGGAGTAAGCTTTTTATTTCTGCTTGGGGGTTTGCAGTTGGGTGAGAGGGGTCTACACAGTGCTGTTGCATAGAACTGAGTGATGAGCATGTTGAAGTTGGACTGTATTTGGAAGATATTTGTTTCCTTGTGAAGGTGTTAGTTGTTTGCAGTTGCTAGACTGCAAATGATTGTTCTGAGTGCACTATTCTGCATGGTTTGAAGCTTTGTTATATTTGCTTTTGAAAGGGTGGAAGACTAGGCAGGTGAGGCATAGTCTAAAGTGGAATGGATGAATTGTTTGCAGAGGATTCTGATCGACTCTTTTTCTTGTCCAAATCTGGTGTCAGTTAGTGTTCTGAGGGCATTCAGTTTGTGTTGCTTTTGTGTTGATGTTATCCATGTGGTGAGTGAATATATGATGCCTAGAATGGTTGGTGTTTTGATCAGTCAGAGTGACTGATCATTCAATGTGACTGGGGGGTGTGAGCTGGATTCACATCTGTCTGGGGTTAAAAGAGTGATTGAAGACTTCTGTGGATATGCAGACATTTTGTTCTTGGTGAGTCATTGTTCCAACTGTGTAATGTAATGCTGCATGTTTGATGTTGCTACTGTGGTATCAGAGTAAGTATATATACAGTTACATATAGTGGTTACCAGACCCGACCTTCTTGAGGTTACACTGTGAGGCTATCACTGGGAGTACAGTCTCGTCAAAGGACTTCTCACTTCAAAGGAGTCTACATATCCTATTACTATATAAGTAGTGCAGCCTTGGGCTGCAGGTGCCTTCAGAATTGTCCTGGGTAATACTAGGACTCTTTCATAGAAATTGGTCATGGGGTAATTATGATTGACTAAATAATATAAAGGGGTAATTATGATTAACTACATAATATACAGTCTAGGTATTATTAGACTCCCACTGCTCGAGGTTTCACCATGAGTGAAAAGTCACCTTTGGCAAGGCTGTATTATTGGGAGTACAGTCTCATTAAAGAACTTTTCGCTCCAATGGAGTCTACACTTGTCTGCTACTGGAAGTAATGCAGCCTTGGGCTACAGGGCCTTTAGAAAGGTCCAGGGGTAATTACAAATAATATAATATACATAAATGTGGTCATATTACTAGAATATGCTAGGTTAGTTCAAGTCTCTTTATTCATTTATTCTTGAATTTTCCCTGTGTTTCAAAGCCTTCTCAACTTTTGGGGTTATATGAATAAAAACTTCATAACTTGATAATTGTTTGCTTTAGTCTTGCCACCATATTATTTGTGGAATCTATGTTCTTATGAATTGATACAAGTTACTGAGAATATATTCAGAATAGGGAAGCATAATTTGAAGCTTATCCTTACTCTGTGTTATAATAATAAATAAGATAATAGAGGGCAGGGTTATGAAGATCTGGAAAGATGTTGGATTAACTGATGTAAAAGATGGTGGAATGTTTCTTGAAATTATGGTTTCCTATGAAGATCTCACCTAACTTCCCCTTGCACTCACAATGTATCTTATATGGGGTATCTAATGTTATTGTATTTGAAAAATATGAGATTGTTATGGTTTCATTTGTACATCCAGCTTCTGTGCAGTCTCATTTCCTTACACTCAAATGCATCTACATGCACAAGCCAGAAACATTTTTCACCATGTGACTTAACACAAACACACAGAGCACAAAAAATGGATGTAAACACAAGACCATACAAATTATAAATTTTTTCAAATACCACAAAATTATGGTAAGTTTTTCAGTATTCTTTTGACACAAGTTTTTCATTTATTCTTACTTTACTTAGAACCAAATTTTCCCTGATCTTCATGGCCTTTTCCACAATAAATCCTACCATTCATAAGAAATTCTATCACATTCCACATCTTAATCAAACCTTAAGGGATTCTTTGAAATGTACAATAGTTAGAGAAAAATATGACCACTTGAATGGCCTCATGAATGTTAATAAATTCTGAATTAACAAAAGAAGATCTAAGCAATGTACCTGCGTTAAAGAAATTTACAGGGGAAGAGAGGAAGATAAAAAATGCAAACTTCCTGTACCTAGAGATGATATCCTAAAGTAATTATCTAAACTAAAGGCAAATAAATCCACAGGATCAAACAAAATTTACCCTTGAGTCTCAAAGGAGTGGAAGGAGGAAGTAAGCTACCCAACAGTAAATATATTTAACAAATCACTAAAATCAGTTGAAGACAAGTTATAGAATATAGTTAGTAGAATATCAATTTTCATAACGGTGAAAGATCTCTAGCTTCAAACCACAGACCAATTAATCTGACATCAACAGTATGGAAATTTCTTGAGGCAAATATCAGATAAAATTAGAGCTTAAAAAAGCACAACTTGTTAAATGATTTACAGCGTGGTTTTACTAGGGGGATATCATGTCACACTAATTTGTTGCCGTTTTTCTCATATGTTTTTGAAGTGGTTAATAATGATAAAGAGTATGACACTGTTTACCTTGATTTCAGTACGGCATTTAAAAGTTCCTCATGAGAGATTGACTAAAAAGATTTTTAGCACTATAAGGGGACTTGGAGAAAATAAAAAT
>JAUTYZ010067268.1:0-12042 GCA_032273725.1 Panulirus interruptus | reverse complement strand
AGTATTCGAACCTATGCACATGATCCCGGTTGGCCAATGAATGTGTAACAGTCAGCAATTCTAACCACTACACCATGGAGGTCCATAAGGTCTGTTTAGGCCCCCTTGTAAACTGATCCATTCTATCTCACTTTTCACTTCCCTTATGACTTTTACATTATATGCAAACATATTCAAGTAGGAGTCAGTACCTTCAGGCAAGTCATTCACATAGATCAAGAAGAGTGACAGTCCCAAAACAGACTCTTGGGGCAATCCACTGGTGACGTCCACCCATTTGGAAAATGATCCAGTGACGTGTGTCCTTTGTTCCCTTCCATTAAGACAATTTTTTATCCATTGGAGGAGTCTCCTCTTTATTCCTGCCGGGTATTTCAGCTTTTTAATTACCCTCCCATGTTGTACTGTGTCAAATGCTTACTGGCAGTCAAGATATAAACAATCTAGTGCTCAGTCTTCCCTTTTGTCTAAGACAGAGCTCACTCTCATAGAAATCTAATAGGTTTGCTACACATGACTTCCTGTCCCTCAGTCTTTGTTGCCTGTCACTTAGGTAATTTCTCCTTTGTAGAAAGTTATCCAATTGCTTTCTGATTAACTTTTCCATTACCTAACAGACCATACTTGTCAAGGAGACAGGTCTGTGGTTCAGCACCTCTTCCCAGTCTCCTTTCTTATAGATGTGTATGACATTTCCCCTTTTCCACTCCTTTGGCACATTGCCTTTCTACAATGACATGTCATTTCTAGACATCTCAATGTTTTCTAAAGCCTCTTTCCCTTCGCATCTCACTAGTAATGGGGCTATAGTGTCTTCCAGTGTGAAAACACTGTGTATGTATGTGTTAATGGACTATGCCTGCATGAAGTTACACTGCAAGTGAAAAATCACTTTCAGCAAGGACGTATCATCATCAGTGAACTCAAAGGAGTACAGTCTCCTTCAGGAACTTTTCATTTCAAAGAAGCACATTTCACTGATAATTACTTGCACCTACTTGGAGCTTTGAAGCTGTAGGAGCCCCATTAAAAGGTCCTGTGGTTGTATTATTAATTATTATTTACTGATATGTGGTAAAGGTAGGTTGTGTATGTGTGAAGGTCTGATTATATATGTGTATTGAGTGTACACATGCAGGCAAGGAAGCATGTGATTGCACATATGCATGTTTGTAGGTGTAGTGCCCCAGACCATAGTGATGACAGTCATCAGGGCACATACACTTTACAGCATATAATGTTTGTCTTGACTTTTTTCAAACATTCTGATTTCAGGAGGAAGAGGAGGCGGAGTTTGCTCGACTGCTCAGGGTAAAGACAAACAGCTGATTACCCTCACTAATCTGCTGCGTATGTCCACCCCCCTCCCCCTCCCTTCCACTAATCCTTAGATTTGCATGTGCATCACAGGATCATTCTCCCATGCTCTTGTGCTCCAACCCATGGTTTTTACAAGCACAGCCCATTTTGATATAAGCAGTGTTTGTACAATGCTTGCCTCTTTGTCACTGGTCAGGTACAGGTATAGTCACTTTCCATGGCAGTTGTTTCATTAATCCTGGATAGCATTGTTTACCAGGATTCTATCATATATGTATAAAAGTCACCACCCACTTTAGTTTGCATTCAAGTTTGTCATTTGATAAACCAAGTGCTGTTTAGAATGACAAACTTAATCACCCATTTTATATTTTCAACCCTTAAGTAGTTTATGTTTGCCTTATGTGCTACCATTAGCAACAGGATGAATCCTAAGAATCATGCCTAAAACATTAGTAACCCTTAGAGTCATTTCTGAAACATCAATAAAACCAATTGAGTACATTTATCTAGTTTTGACATTGAGGGTGTGGTGT
Organism: Panulirus interruptus; assembly: GCA_032273725.1. Lineage (NCBI taxonomy): Eukaryota > Metazoa > Arthropoda > Malacostraca > Decapoda > Palinuridae > Panulirus > Panulirus interruptus. The sequence goes on along the minus strand of JAUTYZ010067268.1, from coordinate 10,186 downwards.
CAACCAGCACAGATTAGTGAGGGTTCAAAGACTTTGTGCACATTAGATAACCATTATGATTTGTTACTAAATGGTTTTGCTCTTATGTTAATTAGATTATTTCTGATCCATGTTTGTGTCCATCTTTGTTTTCTGAGTAGCCTTGTAGCGTGTCTTCTTGGCGGGCAGCAAGGATGAACAGTGGTTCCATACAGCGAACATTACGTTGGCCTGTTTGTTGTAGTTCATTGAGGATGCTTTTTATTGATAGTGCATTAGTGATTTTGTATTGTCATTATTTTAAAATATTTTTAAAGAAACTTTTAATGAGACTGAACAGGAACTTGTGCAGTTGATCACATTATATGTTAGCATGGTATGACTATGCATATTAGGCCAAAGTATGTATTGAGTACTGAGAATAATTAGTGTAGGTATCTGCCCGCCATGAGTCCACACTGCACTCTGCTCTATTGACAGTGCTCATTACCGGCATTTTTAGTATGCTATAGTCAATTAATTATGGATTTCTGTGCTTTTAAATCTTTTTTATTAATCCTTCCTGAATAATACTCTTAGTGATGTGAACTAACATGTATTGAAAGTTTTTTTGTGTAAGACACAAACACCAAAATTTAACAAAAGGAGCATTTTGATAGAGTATGATTTTTTAGATGAATAATCAGCATCACAAGCAGAACAACTAGGTATATCATTAAGAAATTATGGATCTTAGCTCACTGTAATAGTTTTTTTAAGGCTCATTGAATCATATGTTTAGGGCCAGTTTGTCAGACTGTAGTCTTTTATAATCAGTTCATTATCAGCTTGTGTATGAATTATCATGTAATTAGTTTCCAATACCAGGTTTCTATTGGTTTTATTTGGAGATGGATATAATTGTCCTTGGTTTTGCTATTGATTTTCAGGTAACTTTAGATGAAATATTCAGTCATAACATGCCCTTAGTTCAGTAACAGTAGTTTCATTGCTTGTTGAAAAGTACTTATTCATTTCTTTGTCTGCTCCTGGCATTACCTCATTAACTTGGGAAATGGTGAACGTGTATGAAAAATATTACTGTAAAACTAAAGTTAGTTATCAGTTTTCAAGAATGTTTACAGGAATGTTGCCCTCATGTCACATAGTGGCTATTTACAATGAACTGAATGCTGGGAAACTGAGTATGGCTATGTAGAAAAGGTTTGCTAAGATATCAAGTAAATGTTTCCAGTAATTAGCATCTACTAATTCTTGTTGTTTATGTGACCTGATATCCCTGACATGTGCATACAATCTAGCATGAGTGGTCAGGTTAATTCAGAAATGTCTAACTTCACTTATATATTCCCTGTGATAACTGTGATAACTAGTAGTTGGTCACTTTTTTTTCAGCCTTTTTTTTATGCCTCATTAATGCTCTTAAAAAACAATTAAGTTATTATGCTTTTCAGCCCCCTTAATGATTTGTTTATCATGTAAAGGTTGTAAGCTTATATGACTGTTGGAAGGAGGTTAGATCATTTCCTTTAAAATTGAAACTTTACAAAATCATACACAAGAAGTATTTTCAAGTCTCAGATTGCTTATATTCATCTCAGCATTATTAGAATAATATTTTTAGAATATTGTCAGACAGGCAGATTTGTTGGGTCAGGCTTTGTTGATCAGCAGGATCTGGTTTATAAGTGGGAAGTAAAGGTGCTTATTACTGGGCCTTTGGTATTATTAGTGCAAATTCTTATGATAATTTGGACAAATGTAGAGTAGGCAAAAAGGATAGTAAATTAACAATGACTGAGAAGACCTACAGGCTTTTGAGCAGTAGCATTAAAAGATATGGAATTAAGTAGATATACCCCATAACTGTAGAGTACAGTATAGCAACATGAGTGTATACAGATAGCTCTCTTTATTTCCATAGAACAGTAGTACATGCATTTCCTTATTTTGGTCAGAAGTCAGTTGAGCTGCTAACCTTTTTGATTAACTGCCTGTTTTTGGCTTTGTGATGGCAAGTTATAACAAGAAACATACTTTTTATGGGCTGTTGTGTGACTATGGGGATCCTTTTAAGTTCACCTCAACCAGATAGGGAAGAACTGTTTGAGTACCCACAGCATCCATATCTGTGTCTGCTTTTGTGTACACGTTTTCATCCACACTGTGGTTAAGCTTTAGGTCTGTGTTTGTCTCAGCCACTATTTAATGTATGTTCATATAATTCCATGTGCAGATGCATATTGATGAACACTTCAGCATGTCACCAAAACTAGATCACCCTGATGCTTCAGTGGGGTCAAAGGTCAGAGACTTGGTAATACTGTATATGTGAACCTATCTCCATCACTACTTAATGAATGGTTATGTAACTTAATTTGCAGTTGTATATTGATGGCCACTTAAACTTCCCATCAAAAGAAGGTCACTCGGACATCTCAATGACTCTGAATTTTGAGTGAGATTTCAAGGCATTCCTGCACTTTACGTTGATCTTGGAGATGATTTCGTGTCCATGCAGTAATTCAGCAAGGTGGATTTTGTCAACACTTGTCATGAGTGTTTTCCTTAAGACAAGAAAGGCCCCAGTTGACATTGAGACCAAAGATCAGGGTCACTACCACACTTGTAGATGATCTCTTTTTGGTACACTGACTTTAGTTCTATGGGATGGATTTCTTTATAACTTGGTAAATGACTTTCCCATAGAACAAGAAACCTCCCTTTTTGATTTTGAGATCAGAAGGTCAAGGTCATCGCTGCAATTATATGTAGATTATTTTGTTTTCACACAATAATTTAAATTCTACGGAAAGAATTTAATTAAGATTTGCCACATTTGTACTGCTTGGGGTAAAGCAGGTCTCAGTTGATTTTAAGGTTACCTCTACAATCACTGTGCCACCATCTCTCCCACCCACTAAGCCACTACCTCTGCCAATGCCACTACCTTTATAGCTGCCACCATCTTTGTCACCATCTCTGCCACCCCATTTGCATCTTTGCCACTCCCTATTGCTGCCATTTCTATCACCCCTAGCACCACATCAGCCAAACCCTTGCCACCACCATTTCTACCTTCGCCATTACGTTACCAATCATCTGTGGCTTTAATTCTACCATTTCCTCTGTTATCAATACTGCCATTACCCCTACTTCCAACTTTGCCACCCTCTTGCCACAGCTATTACCAGCAATTATGCCACCCACTTCCACAACCCCGGCCACCACCATCTCTACCACTCCCTTATCAACTCTGCCATCCCCTTGCTACCACCACTTCTATAACCATCTGTGCCACCACTTTAGCCATGTCTCTGTTGACACCACTATCACTACCTGTGCCACCACCTCTGCCACCTTCTTGGCATCACCACCACTATCACCCAGTTCCCCCCACCACTGCTAACCCTTTCCACCACCATTGCCTCCCCTTTGCAACTACAACTGCCACCCCTTTTTGCACCACTGCTACCCATTGCCATCACTTGTGTCACCACTTGACATACCGTCTGCCACCACCATTACCAACGCCCTACTGTCACTAACTCTACAATCATCCGAGTCACCAATGCCACACCTGGTACCACATTTGCCATCTCCATGGTATCTGTACCACCCTCCTTTGTCACCATCAGTACCACCACCCCAGCTAACATCTTTGTCACCATCAGTACCACTGTTCCAGCAAACTTTTCTGTTACCTCCTTGCCAACACCACTGCCACCCATTACCACACCTGTCAACCACTTCCACCACACCTGTTACCTACTACCACCACCCTTGGCACCTCCTACCATCTCTCCTGCCACCACCCCAGTTACCCACTACCACCACCTCTTTCACCTCCAACCATCACTCTTACCATTACCTCTTCCACCACTCCTGCTATCCCTTTGCCACCCCCTTTGCCACTCCTGTCTCCATCCTCTCTGCCACCAGTAGTATCAACACCCCTGCCACCACCTCTTTTACCATCTCTGCCATGGGTGGTTGGTTGGTTGGTTGTTTGGTTGTTTAGGCTTTAGGCCTATCAACTGCCAGGGTCTTTAAGGTCGTCAATGTAAGCTACATCCACCAACTGAAAAATCTTTAACACCTTCGGGTGTTAAAGATAATTCTAAGACCACATACACTCTCATTATGCATGTGGCCCATGTGCCATGGCTTCTGCCACAACCTCTTCTACCTCTTCTGCTTCCATAACTACCACACACCTCTGCCATAACCTCTACAACTACTTGCACCACCACCTCTGACATCCCCTCTGCTACCGTACATCCCACCACTGCTACCACCATCTCTTCCATCATCTATGGTACTATTCCTGCCACCACCACTCCAGCCACCTGTACCAACCCTTTTGCCACTACCACTACCACCACCTCTACAACTAAATGTGTCATCAACTCTGCCATCTCATTTGCCGCCACCACTACCACCATCACTACAACCACTTGTGCCACCAACTTTGCCTGCCATCCTAATTACCATTACTACTACCACCATTTTTACAGTCACCTCTACAACCACCACTACCACAACCACCACCCTTGCCACTACCTCTTTCATTAGCCCGGCCACCCCCTATTACCCCATCTCCCACTACCCTAGTAACCAACTCTGCCACTCCTTTTGCTACAACCTGTGTCACCATCTGTCTCACTCCTTTTGCCACTGTCATTGCCACCACCACTACAACCATTTCTGCAACCAGTTGTTCCACCACCTCTGCCATACCCTTTGCCACCACCTTTCCCACTGTTTCTTTCACCCTTTCCACTATTTCTACAGTCACCACTCCTCCAGCCACCTGTGCCAACCCCTTTGCTACTACCACTGCTGCCACCCCTATAACATCAGCTCTGCCACCCCCTTTTCCACGACCCCTCCAGCCACCTGTGCCAACCCCTTTACCTCGGTCACCACTTTTGCAGCTGCCTTTGTCAATGACTCTGCCTTCCCCTTTGCCACCACCACTGCTGCCATCTCTGCAACCGCTTGTGTTACCAACTCTGCCACCTCCCTTGGCCACCACTATTACCATCATCTCTGTAATAACTTGCTCAACCACCTCTGCCACCATTACCACAACCACCACCACTGCCATTACCTCTTCATTATCCCTGCCACCCTTTGCTACCCCATCTACTACTATCCCTGCATCCACCTTTGCCACAACTTGTGCTGCCATCTTTCATCCCTTCTGCCACTGTCTCTGCCACCACCACTACAGCCACCTCTGCAATCAGATGTACCACCACTTTTGCCATACCCTTTGCCACTAACACTCTTTCCACCGCCTTTCCATTGTTTCTTCTTCCCCTTTTCACCATTTCTGCCACCATCATCACTGACACTTCCTTTGTATCCACCACTACAACCACCTGTGACACCATCTCTACCACTGCTTGTGCCACCACCACTAGCAGCACCTCTACAACCACCTCATTCATCTCCTCTGGCAACACTACTACTGCCACCCCTGCCACCACTTTCTCCACCATCTCTGCCACCATGTCTGCCACACCTTTTTTTGTCCCTTTAGAGTAGTTGTAGATCTTGAAAGAAAAAAGAGCAGCTGATAAAGAATAACTTACTGATAGCATTTGCAATGAAGGAACTGTTAAATGAAGATATGAGAAAGATATATCTTGTTAACCCATTCAGTGTTTACGTCTGCTTTATGTGATAGTCAGTTTCCAGATTATCACATAGAATTGTGGAGTGAGGTGTAGAATTGTGGAGTAAGGTGGTGTGGCTTGAAAAACAAAGACCCTGAAGGAATTATTGAGAGAATATGGCAGTTAATGAATAAGGATTGGGCATTAGCCCATATCATATTTGAATATCCATGCATAATCACCAAGTTTTTGGTGTCTTGGCTGTAAACCAGTGAGTAGACCCAACCCTACTTACAGACCATATACCTGGTTATCATTGGTTATTTGAGTCATAAGGTACTCATTTTTGTGTCTAAACAGAGTAGGCAATGGATACACTTACTGCTCACCTGCCCATTAGTCTTGCAGAGTGAACTATACATTTTGACTAGTATCTCAGAATATGAGGCACAAGGTGAACTGATGCTGTCAGTTGTCTGGATTAATTAGTATGACTTGCTTTTCTGTTTAGTTTCAGCTGCTGATTGGTGGTTTATTGACTATTAGCAGTGTTAGGACCATTATGGTGTCCCCTGCTTAGTATTATAGACACTTTCATTAGTGTTAAACTTCCTCCCCATACAATATAGATTGGTACAATAATTATTTTGAGAACACTTCGATATCATGGTCTGTCCATTGTCCATCTGTCGTCTGTCCATCATCTGTCCATCCTTTTGTCTGTCCATCCATCAGTCACTGAGAGTCATGACCTGATTTAGTGAAGATGCATGTGACCTGATCCATGAAGGTCAAGTCAGATGCATCAAAATGTATATTCATACAGTTATTTTCCAGCTTCTAAAGAATTAAATAGCATAAAACCTATAACTGCAGTTCAGATTTTGCCTCAGTTATGCCTCTTATTGAAGGAAGAACGTGGAGCTTAACAAGTTACATAACTTCAGGAAAATTGCCCCTTTGGCCATTGAATTTAGTTCAGATGCTTTTGATATTTTTCAGACAATGTTGCCATCCATTCTTATTTCATCCCAGTAACTATGCGACTATATAGGCAACACAAGTATTCCACAAAATATCCTTCTAGTATCTAATTGTGTTGAATATTTTTCAAGTACTTATCTGCACAATAAAGCCTGAACTCATGGCTCACTGTGTCTGGAATCAGATATAAGTCTTCTGTGACTCTCATACATATTTTCTGTACACTTTACCAAATTTTTACAACAGTTGTCTTTGTTTACCAAAACACTAGCCACAATGAAGAGTATTTTTCTTTAACTGATACGCAAATTGTTTGGATAGTGAACTCTTCAGAAAGTTAAATATTGTTAGAATATGTTCCATATTTTCTTATTATTTTCTAATATAGCTGTCCATATACTTGTTTGCTTCTCTGCAACGGCCTCAGAAAGATTAGATTGGAAAGCTTCTGTAATAAGGATATCTTTTTCTGTCAGTTTAAAAAGATAGAATACAATAGTGTTATTGTCCTTTTGTGAGTTTCATGTGACTGTGAGTATCATTTACCATTTACCCATTTTCAGGCTTACATTTTAATTTTGTGGAACTTTCATGGTATAATGGCAAACAACATAATCTAAGGAATGAGAAATTTCTTTCAGCATTAAGTGACATATTACCATGAGTATTTGCTAATGTTTTCCCTCCCCTCTCTTCTTTTCAAACTTGGTTGCTTTCTGTGTAACACATCCCTATAGCATGGAGTGCCTGGTTTAGCCTGCCATACTTTGCCAAATGGTGTGTCTGTGGTGTAACAGGTCATTTGAACAACAAGTAGTAAGTACAGTAATTGCTTTTTTGTGAAGAATTACTTAATTTTTCAGCTTAGCTTCCACTCTGAGTAGCCACTTGTGGCTCAAAGGCTGTGCTCTGGACAGTAGTTTTGATAACATGAGTGATATGATTAATTAAATTTCTTTTTTTTGAAAGTAGGTTTTTGATTATTTAATTTAAAGTGAAGCCAAATGACCAGTAATTATGAGGTTGTTTTAACTACCATGTTAACTGCACATGAAATTTAAAAACTTTCGAATAGCAGGGTAGAAGAACTCACTTTTCTATCTTATGATAGAATCATGAAATAACTCCATGATACCGAGAGCTAAACGTTACCTTTCAACAGTGCCAACAGCCAAATGAGGCTCATCTCATAAGAAAAATGTCTCTGAAGTCTTTATTTGAGAGTAGTGTTTGTTCAGCAGGGTGTATGACATTTGAACCTATTTTTAGGATCTTAACAACACATTCTGGGGAACCAAGATGAGTATTAATATGGTGGTCAGTCTAAGAGAGATGATAAACAGTGTCAGCAGTAGCTTACGTCTATATATTTTTCAAGCTGATAATCCAGGATAAGCAGGATAACCATACTCATGTGAAGTATTATGGCCACAACCTTATTGGTCCAAGGAAACAAAGACAGTCATAAGGACTGTTGTTTAGAAGAGGCATCAGGGATAGTAATAGCTGCAAGCTACATACGACAATGCAGCCTTTGGCGTGTGGGGTAATGTTTTGCACCTAGCACACTGCAGCTTCACCTTCTGCACTGTTCACCGTAAGCTATACAAATGTAACTTTCTCAAGCCTAAACTCTGTACTAAGGCTCTCCTCTTTTCTACAGATGGAAGATGAATATGACTTAGAAGTGGAGATTGAGAGACAGCTGGCACAAGAGGAGGAAGAAATGGCTGAAATGCAGGAGAATATCGCTAATCAAAAATTAGTGCAACAAACAGCTAAGGTAAGGGTCTTGCAGATGGTTATCATTCAGCACCCTGGGAAAATAAATGCAGACATGCTAACACCTGCCATGATTTTCAAAAAATTCTTTTGGTATTTATAATTAGTGTAGATTGAGTAAAAACATTGTGAAAAATATTAGTCTCAATAAAGTTAAAGCAGCAGAGAGCTATTCATTGGTATTCTGAAGTTTCATTAAACAGAACAACAGAAAAGTATGGCATAGATATTAACATAAACTGGGTCAGTCATTCATAGTTATATGAGGAAGGCATTTAGAGAAAAAATTAATCTTGTTTCCACGTTCTAGACCGTTTTGAAGTAGATGACCTCCTTATTGTTGGGGACATATGGATTTCTTAATCAAATCTACAAAGGGAGTACAAATATATGCAAGCAAAACAAACACAGAAAGATGAAAAGAAAATTGATTTTAAGGGGACTGTTTAATGTAATAATAATTAAGTCATAGTGGTAAGTCAGTTAAATTGAAGAGACAAGAACACAGAGCAGTAACACAATAAGACAGTGTTTTTTCACAAATCAAGTTTCAGTACAGTATGTCATCCTTTACGCTCACCATATGTTGTAATTAACATCATCTGTCAAGCAGTAGGCAGATGCCCACCCCACCATGCACAGCCAGTCCCCCAGGCATTTGTCAGATTCTTATCCTTTATTTGTATGCACTAATTGCTCACTGAACCATTCTAAGGGAGCAGTCCATAAGCATGATGAAACCAAATGAGAGGTTAGATGTGGGGCTACCTCTTGTGGCAAGTTAATGGATCATCACCCTTACCTGCTCTCCCCTAAGTAGCCACCCTTCACTTCCTTTATTCACAGTACAGTTTAAAGTCTGATAGAATGAGTTTACTGCATTATTTACATGACTGTGCTATGTAGATTATTATATATAGATAAAATATTGTTGTAGTATTGTACTAGTAGTAATTTTTTATATTCATTGGAAAACAAAACTCTGATGTAACCTTCTGCTGCCGTATAACAGGTAAATATTAAAGGTTGTGGGTGTTTTCTCTTCATGTATTTTGATAATTAATGAGTCACCCTCACAATTAACCCCAACAGGCCATCATCCACATCTCTTTGTCACAATGAGTTAAAGATCCATTAACAGTGCAGTTACACCTAATCACCCAATCCATTGCACAACTATTTGATGTTTCTCTTATAGAGTGTCCATATAAGAATATAAAAGGATTCAAAAACAATGTGCTGGAATACTGGTGATTCATTCATCCATGAGCCACTGCTTACACGTGGCAGGAATTCCATTTGGTGATAATACAACCTGCATTCTACTGTTGAAATATTTCCTTAAAACCTCAGTCCCTTTACAACTACTGTATACTTGCTAACTTCCTGTCCTGGGAGTCCCCTCTATCTTTATTAGACTCCTGCAGCACTCAGGAAGTCAGTCACATCCACTGGTCGGGACCATAGGTCATAAAGTTTAGTGATGTTGTAATTACCTATTTGTACTGTGCGGGCAGAGAGTTTTACACCCAAGGGGCCCCATCTCTTGAATGCTCTCGTCTATCATACAACCTCTTGAATTTATGTATGCTGTCTGCATTAACATTGTCCTCAGCCAATCTGTTCCATTCATCCACCACATTTATACTATAAAAGTATTTATTTACATCCTTATTTACAAGTTTCTTGCTTAATTTCATGTTATATCCTCTGGTTCCTCTATCCCTACATCTCTCAACTTATTGTCCAATGTCCACTTCATTGAAAAATCTTTTGAAATGTAAAGGTTATGATCATATCACCCACCACTCTTCTGT
>JAUTYZ010067158.1:0-12044 GCA_032273725.1 Panulirus interruptus | reverse complement strand
ATATTCTCTACTATTCCTTTTATGTATACTTTATTTCACAGCTAATGTTCTTATCAACATTGAGTGTCGTGCTTGGGCCAAGAACATTGTGCATGACCGCCAGAAACGTCTAGGTCTTGTTCACTTTGAGTTGCTGAAAGACTAGTTCTCTTACACACTCCACTGCTGGGAACTACACAGAAGATACCCACTCAAGGAACACAAAAGATATTTCATAGCTATAAACTTGATTGTTTCACATGTGTTGTAAAGTTGTATATGAGAAATTATATTGTTGTCCTTGAGCAAACTCTTGGTATTAATAGCATATAACTATGTTGTAATTTTTATTTAAACATATAGACAAATGTCTTGAAGAGTTTTTGATGATAATTGTTGTGTAATTTCGTGTAAATGTTGCAAGTAATCCTGCAGAGTGTGCAGTACTGTATGTAGAAGACAAGTAGTCCTGTTAGTAAGACTTTTTAGAATTAATGTAAATAGTTTTATATACAGAAGATATATTTCATGCAATTAGTTTTATAAACACCTGCTTCTCAACATACCAGATAATTGTATTTCTTCTAGGTTCATAAATGCTTATCATTGCATTATCTTGGACATGATTATAAACTTGACCATTTACCAGGGTGGGGTAAAGTAGCATCTTGAACTATAGGTGTTGGGTAGCAGGTTGTCTAAACATGAATTAGAGCCATCCAGAAAAAATGGTAGATTTTTTTCCATATTTGTTAAAGTATTGAGTAATAAAGATCTTAACACCTCCATCTGAGGTTGTCATTCATCATATAAATACTGTAGTAAGTTTCATCTCCACTACAAAATTTTATTTTTAAACTCCTGATCTTTTCTGTTTACTAACAATTCATTTACATTCCTTTGTCCCAATTTGGCTCTGCTTAATACACCTGTCATCTTTGATTTAGTGGTGTCACTGTTGTTCTCGCTATCCTCTTGATTTCTTCTTTTTTTTTTTGTCTCCCTCACCCTTTTTTTTTTTGTTATTTCTAAAGATGAACACCCCACAGAATACTAAACAGATTACAAGTTTCTTAGACAATTTAAGTACTTTGCAATTATACATCTTGAATTTAAAAGTAGTCCTTATTTAATGTCCTTATATTTCTTGTATATCTCCAGATTCGCTCAGCTTAATCTCTGATATTGCATTTGCCATATCCAAGGCCTCTAGTCGCTTCTGTCAAGCCCGCATAAGCAAATGGCGAGATATAAGGATCACTTTTTTTGTCGTATCATGGACGCTTGTACATCTTGGTGTTACTTATTTTGTATTGCATGTCATACAGAAACTAGAATACCTTTAGATATGAAACTTCATAAGTAGACTACCTATGGAGAGTGGAAGAAAATATCAGGTCAAGGTGTCTGTGATCCCATTAGTAAACTGAAATGCATCAACTATAATACCTTTGTACCTAGATTCTCTAAACTTCATGGGTAGGTTACTCATGAGGATGAGAAGAGTCCTAAAGATTTTGGAATCCAAAGGTCTTGGTCACAAGCACCATATATGTAAAAATGCATTCCTCACTGTAACTGAAGTAGCTTTGTACCTCGAGTCAGAGAACTTTGTAGGCATGGAGGGAGGAACACTTGTATTGATTTTAGGGTGACCCATAACTAAAAATGCATTTTGCACCATGACCAAAAAACTTAAAGCTGGCTCATCATTGTGTTCCTTACCCATATTTCTTCTTTCACTGCCCTTTCTTATTTTGTAATATGGTCTACCAGTCTATAAATCATAAATGACTTGTGTGTATCTACCTTCTACTCCACTAATTCGTTCAGTTTGGTTTGGCCTACCCATCACCTAAGCCCTAAAGTTGTAATCGACTCCCATGTATGTCTTCGTTTATTGATTTAGAATAATTTCCGCTAAAGATTCTTTTGTTTATATGTTTTCATACTTGTTTGCCGTTTCCTGCATTAGTGTCACAAACAGGTGAAGAAAAGGCGTCAAAAGCTCCAATTTCAAGCTGTCATGTGAAATAAACCAAAACTACAACCCCCTAGCTACAACCAGGCCCCACAGGTCCGGCTGTGGTTGCCCCTGGCTGCTTCGTGTGCCCTGGTTCACACTACTGACAGAATGTCTTCCCCATATACCTCATAGCTCCAATTCATTCTATCCCATGCATGCATCTCACTCTTCTCCATGTTCAGGTCCCAAGAACTCAAAATCTTTTTTGCCCCATCCTTCCAATTCCAATTTGGTCTCCTCCTCCTTGTCCCCTCCACTTTGGATGCCAATATGCTCCTCACTCATTCTGTCTGTATCTATTTATCTCTTGTCTATATCTCTGACACCTGTTCCCGCTAGTAACTCCCATCAAAGGGTTGGCAATGGCAAAAGTCTTCACTTATTCCTTTCCTTACATGCTTGCCTCGCTTACACCATTCCACACACTTCCCCCAATTTCTCTTTCTCCAGTACTCGTCCACTCTATTTCCCCATGTCACAGGTTGTCTTCCTCTCATACCAACCCCTTTAATCGTACTATCATACACTTTCCTTGTAAACTCCATCATGCATTCACCCGGCTGTTCATCCTCCCCTAGGATTTGGTCAATCATATGGGTGAATTGGAACGATGTGGTGTACTGGGGTCAATGTACTGTCAGTGGACTGAACCAGGGCATGTGAAACGTCCGGAGTAAACCATGGAAAGGTCTGTGGGGCCTGGATGTGGGTAAGGAGCTGTGGTTTTGGTGCATTACACATAACAGCTCTGTATGGATGTGAGCAGGGGGTGGCAATGCTGTTTCCTGTGGGGCGGGTTGGCACCGGGAATGGATGAAGAAGAGCAAGTATGAATGTGTACATGTGGTTATATGTATATGTACGTGTATGTGCATATATGTACATATATGTGAGTGGATGTCTTTCTTCGTCTGTTCCTGGCACTACATCGCGAACGCGGGAAACGGTGACAAGTATGAAAAAATATATATACCAGACTACGCATGCTTGAGGTTGCACTGAGAGTGTAAAGTCACCTTTGGCAAGGCTGTCATTGGGAGTATAGTCTCGTCAAAAGGACTTCTCATTCTAAAGGAGTCTACATATCCATGCAGCTGGAGCACAGCTTTGGGAAAGGTCCTAGTTAACACGGACTTTTTCATAGAAATTGGCCCTAGGTTAATTATAAATAATATAAATATATTCATATAGGGGTTGCTGCAAGGCATTGACTAATGGCACTGGTGTCAACATCAGGGTTAGCTCATGTAATATTTATTAATTGGTCCCAAAGGGATGAATGAAGTTGGGTTGGCTGTGAACTGGGCATTTTGATTCATACCTAGCAATACTAACCATTACTCTGCTGAGACATTTGATTAACAGCAAGATTCAGTCATACTATGGAAGAGGTGTAATTTCAAATATATTTATGAAGCTCTCTGAGTAATTTATGGAGATGAGATTCAATAAAACTGAAGCACAAACCACATAAAACTCGAGGCTGTGTACTGTTTTAATCACTACAAACATAATAGGCTTTTTAGATAGTCAGTACAGTACAATGAAAAATTAGTATATCCTTTTGATCAAACTGTAATGAAAAAAATTAAAGCCAATGATCAAATAAAGTTAAACACAAACATATACTAAGGCCAATATTGTACATGAATTACAAGAACAATATCCCAAAAATTTATTGCTAACATAAGAATTAGTCAAGAGTTTGACAACACAAATTATTACCATTATGTCTTTTAGGGCATCACAATTATTCTCATTATAAAATATTATTCCACTTCCAGAACTCTTGAGGGATATAAAAGCTAAATCTTTCACAAACATAAGTCTTCATATACCTCCACCGAGGCAAAACCATAACTGCACTCAACACAAAAATTCTGAACGTTTGTTTAGCTCTGTCCATAGTTTTATCACTGTTAACATTATAATTATAAATAAATAACAAATGCATTAATGGCCTTATATTGAGCACATTATTTTTCACAGGAAATTATGAAAAAAATGTGACTATGCATATACTGGTCACAATGACCAACCTGAGCCAAGGATAAATAACTGTATATTGAAAGTACCATCTTTTGGAAAAATGGCATGAAAGATATCACCTTTAGGTACCATATACTAACTTGAAAAATGATTGCATATTTCCCAGCTATTACTAACTAGAACTCTGTCTTTCCATAGATATGCTTATCGCATAACAAGCTACATAAATATTATGGACTAACATTAACTATTTCCATCTTGGTGCAGTGATGACCTCTACTCCAACGACAGTTATATCAGTCAAGTAATTATTTTTCGAAATTTCCCAAAGGGTATGCAATTGAGACAACTAATTCATATGTCTTTTTAACAATGAATATTTGCTACATCATATGTTGGGTCATATTTTGTTTTTCATGAACTGTCAGGTGATGGAACCAGGCATGTCATGCACTACTGATACCTCTATACTGTCAGGATGATGAAATGTGTCATCTTATAATCTCAGATGCCTACATTTTAAGATATTAGTGTTCGAGACAAAAGACCTAACGAGTCATATTTTGGTATGTCTGCACTGTGATTATATTGGAAAACTCGTACAATCAGATGACCACAAACGTTGTTATTTTGGCACACCTTGGCTATAAAGTGACAGACCCCATCATGTTCTACATTAGTATGTCTCTGCTGTTGGCAACAAAACTACTATCACTGGCATGCACAAAAGGGGCTTAAAGAGTTTTAATCCTCACTTGCCCTGCCATTTTAATATTCTCGGCAAGGTGCTGTATTATATCAAATTTAGGCATGCCTGCACTGACAGTATCACAAAAAATCAGGAGAAAATCACTTCAGTATTGTTTAAAATTACAAACTGAAGTCTGATGTGCATTAAACTCCATACATCACTGGGAAGATTTTTTATTACTACTACTAACATGTCATAGAGGTCATCTCTGCATGCATACCAATACAAAACAATTAATATAAATATGTGTACAAAGGCTCAAACCACTGCACTAAAATGGTTAAAAATGTTTGGATTATAATTTTTATTTTTTCACTCTTGCATAATTTTTTCTATTATTTACATTATATTCTAAATCACATTTTAAACACATGCTCTAGTGACATGACTTTGTCTCAAATGATTAAGTTAAATATTTGGAAGTAATGCTTTCCTTATCTGCAACTTCTAAAGACTGTCCAGCAACTTTTCAAACTTATGCAAAGCAGAATAATCCCAAAGAGATTCTTTTATGTGCCATGAAATATTAGTGTATCACTGGGAGCTTTGGACCCATGCTGGCACCTATTAAAATCACAGTTACAAATCTTTGAGTAAGGCAGTGATTAATACGGTGGTTATGATTTTCAGTGACCAAGGACATAAGGTTTACAGCCTCCACACAATTATCACATAATACTAAAAAACTAGTACAGCAACTACTGTACTTGCTGATAAACATTAATCTCCCTATGTAGTGAATGTTATACAGCTGTCATTTCTAAAAGAACCTAAAAATATACCCTTTATAATAAAAGTTTCTCAAAGTTTAATATATGGTACTGTACAGTTTTTCAGAGTTTACCAAGTTGTAATGATAATTTCAATTCAGTAAAACATTTACCATAACTTACATAGATACTATCAGGTCACAATATAGAACATCTCGCCTTTAATGTTCAGGGGCACAAAAGCCATTGGTCACTTTTACTGGTCTTTTCACTACACTTGTTGGACGTGGGATGTCAATTCCTCTCACAGCCATGTCATCTGGGTCCTCAAAGCTAGCGTTAACAGGCTTCTGAGATATCAGCTCTGAATGTGTGGGGAGAATGGGATTATACACGTCTAGTGAATTAAGGTGGGCATGATGCGAGGAGGACAGTTTGGATGAGGCAAGGAGGGGACTTTGCTGGTGCAGATGCATATTGAGCCCAGAGCCAGGACACGATCCACATGCAGTCTCGTCAGCTTCCTCTGTCAATGTTAATGCACAGTAAGTAAAGAAACTGCATTTTCCTTGTATGTCATATGCATTACAAGCAGATTCTAAAAGTATACCAATTTTACATCACTCACAAAAACACTTTGTATAAAGGAAGTAAATTATATCTTAAAACTATTTTAGCAAAAATATGCTCAAGTAATTTTCATTGTTCAAATTTTCATATCATAAATTTATCATCATATTTTAACTGTTACTACTTTAATCAGCAACAGCTAAGAATAAAAAAGTTTTAGTGTAGTGCAAGCAATAGAAAAAGTGATCTACTGAGATATATATATATATACATTTGGTTCTGAACATGAAATTCAACTGCATATTTGTAATTGTTAATGAACTGTGCAGTTCAAGGAAACAAAAATATAATGAAAGTAACAAAGAATACCCCATTATAAGTAAATTAACTACTACAGCTATTTTTTAAATAAAATGCAAAGATTTTTCACTGAAGTGAGTAACAAAAGTACATATTATTAAATCTGTCTATTGAGAATTTAAACAACTAAACATAGTCATATAAATTTAACAGTTATAAAAGATCTAATTCTTCCAGTTATTGGAAATTGCACTTGGCTCTAACTCAAAAACAAATACAGTTTCTGCATAAAAAGGTCTGCAAATCTTCTGCCTTCCTTCTTACATCAGAAATTCCAGTGGTTACAATAAAAACATTCTCATGCAGCAGATTTTCCCCTCATGCGAGACAACTTAAATATTTAATACAATACAGTTGGTACAGAAGCTACAAGTGCACTCACCTGGGAACACAAGCCAGAATGTTGGCCTTAGATGTAGCCCTCCATGATAGTGCCTTGGGCCACTACACATAACATTAACATAATTCAAAGTAGCCTACTTTAAGCTGCACAAGTTACTAAACTCAACCATATCTGTACAACCTCCTCGGAAGTAAACTAAATTCTCATCATCTAATAAAATGGTATGAAGGAATCGTAATTTAGGTACTGTATTAAAAGCATTTACCTTATTCAGGTAAAGAGACTTACAAATTTAAAAAGGTCTTTATATCAATAATTAATGATAATGAGGTCATTGTGATAAAAAAGCTTTTCAAGGGATGTATGAAATAAAAGTATATGTGGAAATTTAAGCCTCTGCAGACTGTGTACCATGCATCCATCAAGAAAAGAAACAATTTCAGTTTATAACGTTAGCCCTTAAATTGTTACTCAAATACAAGAAACGATCCAATGAAATTATGCATATACATTATTGAAATACAGAAATGATTGGGATAATAGTCATAACATGAATAAAAATAGTTTGCAACATAAACACTGTAGCTTGTCCACAACCTGAGCACTGTATCAAATTGTCAATACATAAGACAAGATATAGAAAAAAAAATTAATTCAGGGTTTTTCATGTTCAAGCTATCATATTTTATGGTACCTACCACTATACTAAGATGGCCTCTTCCTTAGAGAAACTAAACTAATGCAGGACCTTCAAATGACAGAGTGACTAGTTCCACACACATCAATATGAATAAAATCCCTGCCAACCTTATAAGGTTACAGGAATGAGA
The DNA here is from genome assembly GCA_032273725.1 of Panulirus interruptus. Lineage (NCBI taxonomy): Eukaryota > Metazoa > Arthropoda > Malacostraca > Decapoda > Palinuridae > Panulirus > Panulirus interruptus. The sequence continues at coordinate 4,486 of JAUTYZ010067158.1, read as the reverse complement.
CCAGGTGTCATATGTTCTGAACACAGAATATCATCTTTAAACCATAGTTATTTCAACACATTAAGTGTCTCTACATGCTTGAGTTTTTGCCCTTTTTCCATTTCACGGATTAAGAGAATTCATATACTATTTGGTTTATTCCAGTCCGAAAAGGGAAAGGCATCCCAAGTGGGATACCAACTGGTTCAAGGTGTCACCACATTGTACTGTAAACTTCATATTACGATATATGTCTTCAAAAGATTAGGTTTTCAGATAAGACAGACCTATTTAGTCGATAAGACAGACCTATTTAGTCTACCTCTTTGAAAGTGATGTTTTAAATTTGACAAAATTCTAAACAAAGTGAAATACATTGTCAAGTAAATTTTTTAAACATGAAGCAACAGAGACTACAAAGTCTATGGACCCTTTCTGTGTTTTGGGAAAGTCTTGGCTAAGCTTTTATATATGTGAATCCTATCAGAGATTATCAAAGGAATTTCAAAATATATTGTGAGAGCTTTTTAACTCAAACGATAAATGTTGGCAACATTTAAGTCCTAACCCTGTCACCAAATTTTCTTGGCTTCTGTTGAACACCAACAAAATCAGCACCTTAAAGACTTCTCAGAAGGTCCACCTTAGTGGGCCATCTAATCCCTGTCTCCCTGAGCAGAAAGGAAGCAGACTTGGTTCCTCACTAAAAAATTATCACATACACCTTCCTTCCAAGCGATCCTCATGTATAGGTTTGCCTAAACTGGTGAAGCCTTGTCCATATTAGATCCCCCTGAGGATGGGTTCTTTTTCCATCCTGCATATTGGACTAAATTTTCTGACTGTTACCAAACTCTGCAGATCCGTGGTTACACCAGAAGTAAAAAGTCACCTTTGGTGTGGCTCTCATTTTCAGCTAATGAAAGTGAGCACTGTCTCTTCAAAGAACATCTTGCTCCAAAGGAGTCCATCATTTCCCAGCTTCTGATTGCAGTACATCTTTAAATCTGCAGTAGCCCATAAAAAGGGTCCTGGGGTTATACAGGTATACAAGGTTAATGATCTGCTAATCTCATGAATGACTACTGCTCTTCTGCATTTACAGAGTCCCTCATCTGAGGTACTGGAGGTAGACCTGCAACTTGAACATGGATGCAAAACCAAAGCCATTCTCTGTCTCATGAGTTCAAAAGCATACTCACTGGTATATTCCTCCTGTCTCAGCACCTCTCTCATCTTTTAAAAGGCAATATACTAACCTAGGTACCCCAACCTAGCAACAACAAAAAGAAAAGTTTCCTGCTCATTTGTTTTTTAGGCAAAGGACAGGAAAAAGGGTCAGGGTTTTCCTCCTTCATTAAGTCCAGAAGATGAAGGAGATTTTGCCACTTGAGTAAACCTCTTCCACAAACTATGTCCAAATAGTTTTTTTCTAGGGGGCCTTGTTTTTTTAAGACTTTGCCAAAAGATGCTCTATATGAAAAGGTCAAATATGATCTGACAACGTCTTTAGTTACTCCTTCCCTTTCTTGCATCCACTCAGGCCACCCACTGATGCAGTAACTTGCTACTTATTTCAGCAAAATGACCAGCACTACTGCCAATGTATTCATTCTAACATCCTGCTTCCTGCAGCAAAAAAAAAATCCCAAGAAATGGATGATCCTACGCCTTTTGACTTTCATCATTTTCATTGTTCTAAAGTGGTTCAAGAGAACACCAGCCAATAAGTACAGTTGTGAACAAAAGTTCACCCCCTGCCTGAGCCTCTGAAACTGAAGTAGCATCAACCCCCAAATGAGATGAGACAGCACCAGCGGTGGTGACATTCTCAACTACATACGTGAACAAGGGTCCTCATTGACAGACATCCAGCACTGAAAGCAGCATCATTACTTTAAACAGTTTTTGTAAGCTAGCCTTAGTGTCCAGTTATATTCTCAAAAGTGAAAGGTATAGTGGACAATTTCACCGGTGAAATCGTTGAATTGATGTTACACAATATGACCACAATAAGCACATAGAAATGAAATTATGGCAACATTTATTTAAATAACTAGGATGGAATCAATCACTTTTACTTTTTGTTATATACATAACCACATAATTCTTCTTCATACATTCTCATTACAGGTATGGCAGCAAGGCAGGATAATGCTCCAAAGGTATTTACTGAGCGAAACATACCATCTACCCATCCCTTTGTTCCCTTGCTTCTCTGTTCCACAAATAGGGCAAAGCTACCAATTCACTTACATGAAGAACCGATCTTAGTAGTACCACAACTGATAAACTACTGCATTCCTCTTTTCCTTCAATAAGTACAAGCACTAACTTTTCAATATACTTGGTCCATGAGAAAGCCAAAGGTTAAACCTGATATCTTCTTACTTAGTTTCCCTGCTGAAGCCTTTCTCCAAAAGTCCACTTCTCACTGCTCTATTCTTGGGACACAGAAAAAGTGGACTTCATACCTTGTCACAAGAACCTTCTCAGTTTTCATCAGTATCTAGATTGGGTGAGGATGTACCCTAATCCCAAGTTTTTACCACAGAATAAAAGAGCCGATTTGCTTACAAGGACACCTTTATTTCTAGATGGAAGAAAGAGGATATTCCTCTATCTCTAACCAGTAGGCATCTTGAAAACCTATGTGAATTCCATTGTTAACTATTTGGATCATCTTTTTACCTTTCCTATCTCATAAGTTCTTCTGTCAGCAAAAAACAATACCACACATATTAAGCATCTGATCCATAAGTCCCATCCTGTCAGAAAGGTGGTTTCCACTGCAACCTATCTGAGGAACCTCTCACAAAATGATATTGGTCTTTGAAGGATACAAAGTTCACCCAGCCTTTTTGTCCAAAATTTCCCAAGTCTAGATCTGGAGGACACTTCTGATGTGGCACTTACGGGTCTGCAAGGCATCTCTTCCTAGCCTACTGCTCCCTAATTTATTTCCGTCTTGAGTTCCCCAAAGGCCATCATTCAACTATGCTCCCACTTTGTTTGCTCACTAACTGACTCAGGAATAAAATATTTTGAAGTCATGAGGAGGTACTTTTTCCTACAGAGGAGGCTACTGAGCAAGTATCCTTTTTTTCTTTCTGAACTTTCTTCTGTTCTTTACTCTTTCATACTTCCTTTGCTTTAGTTTGGGGTTTTGCAGTAATAAGTGGATCCTGTATGTTCACTTCATCTGAGCTTGTGGTACAGTATAAGCTTTGTTCCTTGAGAGCAGATGGTGGGAAACAGTGATTCGTGCAAGGTGATCCTGTCCACTGGGAAAGATAATTGGACTACCCACAGGTTATTATTTGGATTTTCCCTTTTATTCCTAATGAGTAGAACTTTCTCATTTCCCTTCTTCACTGGCATCCAATACAAGAAGTAATAGCTTTTTATGAGTTCAAAACGTTTCATTAAAAGGAATCACTATCAAAACCATAACTAACTATTAACTTAAAATGTATATATATGCACACACACACACACACACAAAAAAAAAATACTTTGTTCATGCACATGCACATATACTCACTCATTCCATCTCTCTTTACTCCCCCTCGCATTCATTCACTCCATAACATTCCTTCCATCTCACATCTAGTTTTCCCCACATTTACTCCCAACAGAGAACTATCAATTCATTACTTTGTTACCCACATCTATAAAGCACTATAAAACCATGTTAAAACATTATATACTACATTCTATACATTCTCGTACATGAATATTAATAGGAATGACTTTTACCACACTCTAAAAAAAATAAATTTCAGTAAGCTAGCACTACAATTAATGAAATTTCAGTTTGTAACCATAAGGCAAGAAAACCAACAAAACATTTTCCCATTTATTGAGATGGGAGGTGATGATCATTACAAGATGCGTCATCAATGAAGCGACCTATATCTGTCAGACTCAACCAAAGATAAGGTCAAGTTTGAACACTTTCATCACAAGCCATAAGTTTTTATCTCTTACAGCAGTGTGAGCTTATAACACATACATTCAACAAAAACCAAAATCAGTCCACAAAAATTCAAATGCATATTTACCATGTACAATGAAAAACAAGCATTAAAGGTATATCAACAGACTTTCAACTCTTTCAACACACTGTGTTTTCCCATAATGCATAATAAGCCTTGGTGGGTTGAATAATATTCACACCTTTGCAGAGCTTTGTTGCACTGTAAGCTGAGATTACTTTTGGTTTCTGTCGTGTTGTAAGTTCACATCACTGGCAAAAATAAGAAACTCTGGACCAAGCAACCCTCATGTGGCACTAAAAAATTTATAACATAAATTCACGTATAAAATGTTACAGTTATACCAAGACAAAAACAATGGTGTATAAAGATGGTGATGAAATTCTTCCCTTAAGAAGTACAATAGAAATATTGATATATGTGAACCTTACAGGGCTTACAGTAGCAACATGCATACTCTAAAGTAACTTATTAAAGACAATATTCATGTGTAGTGAAGTGCAACTTAT
>JAUTYZ010067157.1:0-18347 GCA_032273725.1 Panulirus interruptus | reverse complement strand
AACCCCCCCCCCCCTACACACAAACACACACACAGATATTGTCTAGACTTGGTTGTTTGCTCTTTAGGACTCTCAACTGTCGTTAAGGCCGTCAGCGTAAGCTACATCCACCATCCGAAAATTCTTTGACACCTTCAGGTGTTAAAGATAATCATAAGACCACATACACTCTCACCATGCATGTGGCCCATGTCCTGGAGAATTATACGGAAAACTTCAAGTAATGCATATAGTGAAGGCTTGATATATGAGCTCTGTTCAGGCACTTCTCACAGGGTTCATTCGAAACCTATTCCCCATTGGCCTATGATATTCGCATGGATACTCCTATCACTATGGTTTTGTTCCTCACGTAAGCAGGATATTGACACAGATTCATCATCCATCAGCAGTAACGTTGAACGATATTCATATTAATGTCCTTGCCATCACTTTTTGATGAGTCTCCGTTCGAATCACACTGCTTCGTTGCCAGTTTCGCTCTTAAATGTTGGTGAGGCGCTCGGCGGAGTGACCTGCCGTCCAGGAAGGGTGCAACGGGCTGTCCGCCCTCCACCGCGAGTGTCATACGAAATTCCGAACGGGGCTGTACATCTGGTGTTTGAAATATCCAAATGTCTTCCTTTCACCCGGTCTGGCACCTCCCACCCAGCGCAGGATCACCTTGTTGCTAGGGATGCTGTCCTTGGCCAAAGTCTTCCTCGCTGGCTGCACCTCAGTCAGTGTCACCAATACTCTGCAGGGATGATCCACAGCGTATCCTAGCAATATTGTCTGTGTTATCTTCTCGTTGCTGTTTAGCTTCGCATGAGAAAATATCTATCTTTCCAGCTCATGCTTGTTTTTATAGAACATTCTTGGCAGCCAGTTATAAAAGAATGTGCTGTTACAAATGGCTACCCCTTGAGGATGCAAAGTATAAGAATAATCTACCTTTTCATGTTCGTGTAGAAGATACACCAGACATTTTGCCGGTTCCTCCATATCAAGTTCTTCGGGAGCTTACATTTTACCACTTTATGAGAAGGTGTTGACTCAACCTGGGCCAGATCAATCGTTCTGCCTCTCTTCGTCTCCTGCATTGTTGAACAATAGCACGTGTCTTACATGTTAACCAATAAGTTCGTCTCTGGAAACGAGTCAGTGCTGGGTCGCCCCACAGGCTAGCCGGCACGAAAGGGAAATAAGCTTAGCCGGTTCAGTGGCTCTCTAGCTTTTCAGTGCTCGTAATAATAATTGTTCAACAGTAATAACCCACATTACTTCTTCATAAGATAATTTATCATAACTATCGGTAGCCAGTAAGCTACCCTGTAAGACTAAGGAATGCAACTGAAGAGAATTTTTACGTCCGCACGCAACCGCGTAGCCATGAAGGAACGAGATGCGCTTCCCTGTACCTAATCATGATAGGACAGTTAAAGAACGCTCGTCAAAAGGAAATGTGTGTGTGTGTGTGTGTGTGTAAGAGCTTCGTCAAGACTAAGCACTCGACTAATTGCAACATAAGAGATCCTTTAGCACTTTCCTAGTTACTTCTGATTGACAAACCAGTGTTGTTTACAGCTGCCTCTTTATCAAGTGCAAGTTTAACTAAAACATCAACTTTGTCATGCTCCCAGGGACCTAAATGAGAGGAATTACTTAACAATTTGATTTGAATCCCTTAACTGAAGGTGTTTGACTATCAGTCTATGTCTTGAGAGACCAACATGTTATATTCTGATCTCGAGGTATTTAGGGCAAATAGGGAGAATAAAAAATCAGAGAGAATCAAACTGTGACAGTGATTTTTACAAGTTCGAAAGCAATGAGTATGCCGGGCAGTTCAGTTTGTAGAGTAAATGACCAGCTGCTTATTCTGATATTCGTCTATAATCTGTTACCATTGGGCTGAATCACATCAGCAGTACTACCTGCCCTCTCAGTGGCAGAATTGAGAAAGCCGTCAGTACATATGCCTTGGGCTATGTTATTTTCAGTCTGCAGTTATAGTATATGTTCAAGAGCACTGGCTTTGGCTAAGTGTTGAAGGTGAAGATTGTAAGTAATTAGTTTCTTAGGTGGATACGTAAAAAAAGTGATGTCAAAGGGAGTTATCTGCCTAGAAGGCGGGTAACTCTGCTGCTTCCTAACATCATACAATCGACATACTCCAAACATTGTCATGTGATTGGCTGCCCTTTGAATCATTTAGATTCACTTGTGCCATGGCATTTATGATTTATAATATCTGAATCACAACGTAGAAGTTTCAGTCCCATCCTAACAGGATGGGACTGAAACTTGGTAATGGGATCGTTACTAAATTTTTAACGAGTTCTTGAGTAAGATAGGTGTTGCCTGGAGACGTGCCTGGAGTGGCGCCAGACGATATTTGATGGTGTCAGGTGAACTGTAGTCCTGATAGGCGTCTTGCAGTATTGCCAAGCATCTTGTAGCGCTACCAGGTGTCCTGTATTGCTACCTGTAGCGTCACCAGGTGTCCCCTAGCGCTGCAAACCATCCTGTGGCGCTGTCAGACGTCCTGTAGTTTTGTCGGACGATCTGTAGCGCTGTCGGACGTCCTGTAGTGCTGACAGACGTTCTGTGGTGCCGCCAGCCGACTTGTAGGGCTGCCAGACGTCTTGTAGCGCTACCAAACGTCCTGTAACACTGATAGACATCCTGTAGTGCTGCCAGACGCCCTGTAGCGCCGATAGAAGTCCTGTAACACTGCCAAACTTTTGTACTGCTAACAGACGTCCAGTAGTGCTGACATACGTCCTGTTGCGGTGCTAGGTGTCATGTAACGCTGCCATACGTACTATAGGGCTGCCAAACGTCCTATAGCACTGCTAAACATCTTTAAGGGCTGTGAGAGATGTATTGCTGCTAAATGTGCTGTTATTTTTCCAAGTGTCCTGTAGTGCCACCAGACGACCTTTACCGCTGCCAGACGTCATCTAGCGCTACCAAACGTGTTATAGCGTCAATAGACGTCCTGTATTACTGCCAGACGCCTGTAGCGCTACCAGAAGTCCTGTAGCGCTGCCAGGCTTTTGTAGTGCTAAGAGACGTCCAGTAGTGCTGACAGACGTCACGTTGCGCTGTTAACATCCTGTAGCGCTGTCACACGTCCTCCTAAACGTCTTTTAGCGCTGCGAGGCGTTATGTAGTGCTGTCAGAAGTCCTCTGGTGTTACCAAATGTCCTGTAGTTCTGCCAGACGTCATGTAACGCTGCTAGACGTTCTGTAGCGCTGTTAGAGGTCCTGTAGCGTTGCCAGACTTCCTGTAACGTTGCCAGACGTCTTATAGCGCTGGCAGGCGTTCACTAGCGCTACCAGACGTCCTGCAGGGTTTGCCAGACGTCCTGTAGTCCTTACAAACGTCCTGTAGCCCTGCAAGACTTTCTGTATAACTGCTAAATTTTCTATATTGTTACCAGACGTTATGCAGTGCTTTAAGACGTCCTGTCGTGCTGCCAGAAGTCCTGTAGCGCTATTAGACGTCCCAGTGCACTGCCAGATGTTCTGTAGCGCTGCCAGACGTTTTGAAGTTCTACTAAACGTCATGTACTGATACCAGACGACCTGTAGCCTGCTACGTTTCCTGTAGCACTGGCAGACGTCATGTTGAGCTGACAGACATCCTGTAGCGCTGCCAGACGTTGTCTAGTGTTCTCAGACGCTTTGTAGCGCTGCCGGACATCCTGTAGCGCTGATAGACGTTTTGAGTTACGCTGCTAGGCGTCCAGGTAGTGCTGCTGGAAGTCCTGTAGCGCTGCTAGACGACTAGCAGCGTTGCTAGATGTCTTGTGGCGTTGCCAGACGTCCTGTAGTTCTGACAGACGTCCTGTAGCGCTACTAAATGTTCTATAACGCTGCCAGACGTTATGTAGTGCTTTCAGACGTCCTACGATTTAAAACTCTGTTAGATGTCCTGAAGCGCTTTCAAAAGTCTTGTAGTGCGTCCAGATGTCCTGCAGTGCTTCTAGACGTCCTGTAGCTCTAACAGATGTCTTGCAGTGATGCCATACGTCCTGTAGCGCTTCCAGAAGTCCTGTATTTCAGCCAGACGTCCTGTTGCGCCGCCCAGACGGCCTACAATTTTGGCTAACGTCTTGTACCTTTGCTAGAAGACCTGTCGCGCTGCCAAACTTCCTGTAAGTCTGCTAGACGTTCTGTAGCACTGTTGAAGGTTCTGTGGCACTGCTAAACGTCGTATAGCATCACCAGACGTTATGTATTGCTGATGGACGTCCCGTAGTGCTACCAAACGTCCTTTAAGGTCGCTAGACGTCCTGTAACGCTACCAGACGTTCTGTAATGCTGTGAGACGTCCTGTAGCGTTACAATAATTTTGTAGTGTTGCCAGATGTCCTGTAGCACTGCTAGATGTCCTTCAACGCTACCAGACGTCCTGTAGTGTTGCCAGACGTTCTGTAGCGCTGCCAGACGTTCTGTAACTCTGCTGAATTTACTGAAGCTCTAGTAGACGTCCTGTAACACTGCCAAACATCCTGTAGCAGCGCTAAACGTCCTGTAGGACTACCAGACGTTATGTAGTGCTGCCGAACGTTCTGTAGTGCTACTTAACGTACTTTATCGCTGCTAGACGTCCTGTAGGTTTGCCAGACGTTCTGCAGCGCTGCTAGACTTGCCTTAGCGCTACTAGACGTTATGTAGTGCTGCAGGACGTCCTGTAGTGCTTGCAGACGTCCTTTAGCGCTGATAGACTTACTGACAAACGTTCTCTAGCGATATGAGCCTTTTTGAAATGCTCCCAGATGCCATGTAGTGCTATGAGACGATGTGTAGCGCTGCTAGATGTCGTGTAGCGATGCCAGACATCCTGTAGTGCTGACAGACGTCTTGTAGCACTGCCAAATTTACTCTAGGCTTACTAGACGTCTTGTAGCACTGCTAAACGTTCTATAGCACTGCAAAACGTTATGTAGTGCTGCCAAACGTCCTGTAGCGCTGCTAGACGTCTTATAGCGGTGCCAGACGTACTGTAACGCTGCCTGATATCCTGTAATATTTCCAGACGTCTTGTAACGCTGCTAGATATCCTGCAATATTGCAAGACGTCCTGTAGCGCTGCTAGACTCGCCTTAGCGCTGCCAGACGTTATACAGTGCTGCAGGACGTCCTATAGTGCTTTCAGAAATCCTGTAGCGCTGCTAGACGTACTGTAGCGCTGCCAGACGTCCTGTAGCGCTGAAAAACGTCCTGTAGCTCTTGAGACGTCTTGAAGTGCTGCCAGACGTCCATTACTGCTACCAGATGCCCTGTAGCATTGCTAGATGTCGTGTAGCGGTGCAAAATATTCTTTATTGTTGATAGACGTGTTGTAGAGCTGCCAGACGTTTTGAAGTGCGTTCAGACGAACTGTAGCACTTCTAGATGTCCTGTAGCTCGACCAAACGTCTTGTAGTGCTTCCAGACGTCCTGTACCGCTGCAAGACGTCCTGTAGCGCTCCTAGAAGTCCTGTAAGTCAGCCAGATGTCTTTTAGCTTAGCAAGACGTCCTGTAGTTCTGCCTGACGTCTTGTAGCGTTGCCAGACGTTTTGTAGCGCTGTTAAACGTCGTGTAGCATTGCCAGACGTTCTGCTGCGCTCCTAGACTTGCCTTAGCGCTGCTGGACGTTATGTTGTGCTACAGGACGTCCTGTAGTGCTTTCAAAAGTCCTGTAGCGCTGTTAGACGTACTGTAGCGCTGACAATCGTCCTGTAGCGCTGTGAGACGTATCGAAGTGCTGTCAAATGCTATGTAGCGCTACGGGACGACCTGTAGCACTGTCAGATGTCCTGTAGTGATGCCAGACATTCTGTAATGCAGACAGACATCTTGTAGTTCTGCCAAATTTACTGTAAAGCTATAAGACGTCCTGGAGCACTGCTAAACGTCCTGTTGCACTGCCAGACGTTATGTTGTGCTACTGAATGTCCTTAGCGCTATTAGATGTCCTGTAGTGATTCCAGACGTTCTGTAGCGCTGCTAGACGTCCTGTATCATTGCCAGACGTATTGTTGCTCTGCTAGACTTGCCTTAGGCTGCCAGACGTTATGCAGTGCTGCAGGATCTCCTGTAGTGCTGTCAAAAATCCTGCAACACCGCTAGACGTACTGTAGCGCTGCCAGATGTCCTGTAGCGCTGACAAACGTACTGTAGCGCTGTAAGTCGTTTTGAAGCGCTAGTACGCCCTGGAGCACTGCTAGATATCGTTTAGCGGTGCAAGACATCCTATAGTGTCGACAGACGTCTTGTACCGCTGCCAGACGTTTTGTAGTGCCTTCGGACGTCCTGTAGCGTTTCTAGAGTCCTGTATCTCTATCAAACTTCCTGTAGTGCTGCCAAACGTCCCGTAGCACTGCCAGATGTCCCGTAGCGCTGCCAGATGTCCTGTAGCGCTACGAGAAGTCCTGTAGGTCAGTCAGATGTCCTGTAGCTCAGGTGGTTCCAGACGTCCTGTGGCGCTGCCAAACTTCCTGTAGCTCTGCTAAACGTCCTTAAGCACCGCCAGACGTCCTTTAGCGCTATCAAACGTCGAGTTGCATTGCCAGGCATTATGTAGGGGTGCCAGACGTCTTGTAGTGCTGCCAGACATTCCTTAGCGCTGCATGAGGGCATGTTAAGTTACCAGACATTTTGTAGTGTTGCCAGACGTCCTATAGCGCTGCTAGACATCCTGTAGTGCTGCTAGATGCTCTGCAGCGCTACCAGACGTCCTTTAGTACTGCCGAACGTCCTCTAACGCTGCCAGAGGACCTGCCGTTCAGCAAGACGTCCTGGAGCGCCGGCAGATGTCTTATAGTTCTGCCAGACGTCCTGTTGCGCTGCTAAGCATTCTATATCGGTGCTAAACGTCTTGTAGCACTGTCAGACGTTATGTGGCGCTGCCGGACGTCCTATAACGCTGCCTGACGTTCTTTAGTACTGTCTGACGTCCTATTTTGCTGCTAGACGCCTGCAGCGCTGCTGAATATCTTGTAGCACTGTCAGACTTTATGTAGTGCTGCTGGACGGCCTGTAGCATTGCCACACGTCCTGTAGTGCTTCTGGACTTACCGTAACGCTGCCAGACGTGTTGTAGTGCTTCAGAACGACCTGTTGTACTGCGAGAGGTCCTATAGCGCTGCTAGACGTACTGTAGCACTGCCAGACGTTCTAAAGTGCTGCCAAACGCCCTGTACTGTTACCATACGACCTTTAGCGCTGCTAGATGTCAAGTAGCACTGCCAGACGTCCTGTAGTGCTATCAGACGTCCTTAAACACAGCCAGACATCCGATTGTGCTCCCAGACGTCCTGTAGCGTTGCTGGAGGTACTGTAGCATTGCCAGACGTCCTTTAGCGCTGTTAAACTTGCCGTAGCGCTGTTAGGCGTTATGTAGTGCTGCATGACGTCCATTAGTGCTGCCACAGGTCTTGTAACGCTGCTAAACGTACTGTAGCACTGCCAGTCGTCCTGTAGTGCTGCTAGATGTTCTGAAGCGCCGCCAGGTATTCTATAGCACGTTCGGACGTCCTGTAGCGCTTCTCAACGTCCTGCAGCTCAGGAAACCGTACTGTAGTGCTGCAAAACGTCATATAGCGCCGCCAGACGTCCTTTAATACTACCAGAAGTCCTGTAGTTCAGCCAAACGTCCTGTAGCGTCGCAAGACATCATGTAGTACTGCCAGATTTCTTGTAGCGCTGCCAGACGTTTTGCAGCTCTCTCAGACGTCGTGTAGCATTGCCAGACGTCCATCAGCGCTGCCAGACTTGCCTCAATGCTGACGTTATGTAATGCTGCAGGACGTCCTGTAGTGTTTGCAGAAGTCCCGTAGCGCTGTTAGATGTACTGTATCGCTGACAAGCGTCCTGTAGCGCTGTGAGACCGTTTTGAAGTGCTGCCAGATGCCATGTAGTGCTACGAGACGACCTGTAACACTGCTAGATGTCTTGTAGCGATGCCAAACATCCTGGAGTGCTGACAAACATCTTGTAACTCTGCCAAATTTACTCTAGGGCTACTAGCCTTCCTGTAGTACCGCTCGACGTCCTGTAGCGCTACAAGACGTTATGTAGTCCTTTAGTGCTGCCACAGTCTTGTAACGCTGCTAAATGTATTGTAGCATTGCCAGACGTCCTTTAGCGCTGCTAGACGTCCTGTAGTGGTGTCAGACGTTCTGTATCGCTGCTAGACATACTTTAGCGCTGCCAGACGTAATGTAGTGCTGCAGGACGTCCTATAGTGCTTTCAGAAATCCTCTAGCGCTGCCAGACGTACTGTAGCGCTGCCAGACGTCATGTAGCTCTGCCAAACGTCCTATAGCACTGCCAAACATCTTATGGTGCTGCTAAACGTCCTGTAGCACTGCCAGACGTTATGTAGTGCTGCCGGACGTCCTTTAGCACTGCCAGACATCCTAAAGCTCCGCCATGCGTCATGTAGCGCTGCTGAATGTCCTGTAGCGCTACCAGACTTCATTAGTGCTGCTGCTGGACCTACTGTAGTGTTGCCAGATGTTCTATAGCGTTGCCAGATTTTCTGTAGAAATGTCACACGGTTTATAGCATTACTAGACATATTGTAATGTTCATAGATGTTCTGTAGCTGCTAGATGTCCTGTAGCGCCACCAGACGTCCTGTAGTATATCCAGACTTTCTGTCGCGCTGCCAGACGCTCTGCAACGATGTAAAACTTCCTGAAGCACTGCTAGACGTCCTGTAGCGCTGCTGAACGTCTTGCAGAGCTGGCAAACGTTATGTTGAGCTGCCGGACATCCTGTAGTGCTAACGGACGTCCTGTAGTGCTCCTAGACGTTCTTTTATAGGTGCCAAACGTATTATAGCATTGACAGAAGTCCTGTAGGGCTGCAAGGCGTCCTGTATCGCAAGTAGACGTTATGTAGCACTGCCACACTTCCTCTAGTGTGTCAGATATCTTACAATTCTGCTAAACGTCTTGTAGTCCTGCTAGATATCCTGTAGTGCTGCCAGACGTTATGTTATAACGGGCGTCCTATAGTTCTAAAAAAGTTCTGTAGCGCTGCTAGACGTCTTGTAGCGCTTCCAGGTGTTTTGCAGCTCTGCAAAAATCCCCTAATGTTACCAGATATTTTGTAGTTCTGCCAGACGTCCCATAGTACTGACAGACATCCTGTAGCGCTACTAGATGTCATGTAGCGCAACCAGAAGTCCTGTAGTTCAGCCAGACGTCCTGTAGCGCCGCTAGATACCCTGTAGTTCTGCTAGACGTCCTGTAGCGCTGCAAGCCGTTTTTAAGTGCTGCCAGACTTAATGTACTAATGACGTATGTCCCGTAATGCTGCCAGACGTCCTGTAGCGCTGCCAGACGTTCTGTAGTGCTAGACGTCCTATTACGTTACCAGGCATTTTCCAGTGTTGTCAGTAGACCTATAGTTCTGCCAGACGTTCTGTAGCACTGTTAAATGTGCTGGTTCGCTACGAGACGTACTGTAGAGTTGTCAGACGTTCTGTAGCGCTATTAAGGGTCCTGGAAGGGATTCAGACATCCTGTGGTGCTGCCAAGCGTCCTTTAGGGGAGGCAGACGTCCTGTTGCTCTGCTAGATTTCCTGTAGTGCTGCTAGAAGTCCTGTTCAGCCAGACGTCTTGTAGCGCCACAGATGTCCTATAGTTCTGCCAGACGTCCTGTAGCGCTGCAAAATGTTCTGTAGCCCTGCTAGCTCTGACAAAGAACGTCCGACAGCACTAGATTATATTTGGAAATCCTACAGAACGTTCAGCAGCCCTACAGGACTTATGTCAGCCCTATAGTGTGTTTGGCAACGCTACACGACTGATAGCGCTACAGATCGTCTGATAGCTCTACAGGACGTCTAGTATAGCTACATGACGTCTAGAAACGTTACAGGACGTCTGGTAGCAGTACAGGGCATTTGGCAGCACTACAAGATGTCTGATAGCACCATATAATGTCTTGCAGCGCCACAGGACGTAAAACAACGCTGCCTACGTGTAGGCAGCATTACGGGACGTCTGGAAAAGCTACTTAAGATCTAGTAGCACTACAGGACGTTTAGCAACGCTGCACTGCACCGTCTGGCAGCGGTACACAATGGCAGGACGTCTGGCAGCGATACAGGATGTCTAGTAGCTCTAGAGGACGTCTAGCAGCAATTCAGGACATTTGGCAGCATTGCACAACGTCTGGTGGCCCGACAGAATCTTTAGTAGCGCTACAGGACGTCCGACAACTCTACAGTACGTTAAGCAACGGTAGAGGACGACTGGTTACGCTACAGGTCGACTGGCAGTACTAGTACTACTGGACAATTGGAAGCACAACAGTCCGCCTGATGGCGGTACAGGACGTCTGACAGCGTTGCGGGAAGTGTGGCAGCGCTACGGAACATTTGGAAATAGTAAAGGACGTCTGGCAGCATCACACGACCTCTAGCAGCACCACAAAACGCCTGGCAGTGTCGCAGAACTTTTGGCAACACTATAGAACGACCAGCAGTGGTAAATAACGTCTGACGGCGATAATGAACGTTTAACAGCGCTACAGAACGTCTGGCAGCGCTTCAGAACGTCTGGCGGCGCTACAGGGCGTCTGGCAGTGTTACAGGTCATCTGGCAGCTTTACAGAACATCTAACAGCGCTACAGCACATCTTGCGGCGCTACAGGACTTTTGGCAGCGTTAAAGAATGTTTAGCAGCGCTACACGACGTCTGATAGCGGTACAGGACTTGCAACTCTACAGGACGTCTGGTAACGCTTCAGGACTTTTTGCAGCTCAACAGGAAGTCTGGTAATGCTTTAGGACGTCTGGCAGGACGACAGGATGGCTTGCAGCACTACACAACCTCTGGCAGTGATTTAGGACGTTTGGTAGCGCTGCAGGATTTCTGGCGAAGGTATAGGACGTCTGGCGGCATTACAGGACGTCTGGCAGCGCTAGAGCACGTCTGGCACGCCTAACAAAGATACAGGACATTTAGAAGCGGTACAGGACGTCTGGCAGCGCTATAGGAAGTCTGGTAGCTTTACAGGACGTCTGGCAGCGCTACAGGATATCTGACGAAACAACAGAGGTTCTGGCATCACAACAGAACGTCTGACACCACTACAGGACGTCTGGTAGAGGTACAGAACGCATAGAAGCACTGAAGGATGTACGGCAGCACTGCAATACGTCTTTAGCCCTACAGAACGTTTGGGAGCGTTTCAGGACTTTATCAACGCTACAGGACGTCTGTTAGCCCTACAGGACGTTTGGTGACGCTACAGGTCGTATGGTAGCACTAAGGGGCATCTGTCAACCCTACAGTACGATTGGCAACACTATAGAACGTATGTCAGCACTACAGGACATCCGGCAGCACTACAAGACGTCTGATAGTACCGCATTACGTCTTCAAGCGTCACAGGACGTCTGATAGCACTATACGACGTGTGGCAGCATTTCAGGACGTCTGGAAGCGCTACACGAAATCCAGCAGCACTATAGGACGTCTGGCACCTCTGATAAACATCTAGCAGCGGTATAGAACGTCTGACAGCGCTTCAGGACGTCTGGCATCGCTTCAGGACGTTTGGCAGCGCCACAAGACATCTAGTAGCTCAACAAGATTTCTAGCATCACTATAGGACGTCAGGCAGCACTCCATAAAGTTTGGCAGCCCTATAAAAGGTTTAGGAGCGCTACAGGACGTTTAGCAATGCTACAGGACGTCCGACAGTCTTACAGTACGTTAGGCAACACTACAGAACGACTGGTAGCGCTACAGGTCATCTGACAGCACTACAGGAAGTTTTGCAACGATAAAAGACGCATGGCAGCGCTACAGGTCCTCCGGAAGCAATAAAGGACGCCTGGCAGAACTACATAACGTCTGACATCGCTACAGGCCTTCTAGCAGCCCTACAAGACATCTGGCAGCATTACAGGACATCTGTCAGCACTAAAGTATATCTAGCAACGCCACAGGACGTCTGGTAACGCTACAAATCGGATGAGAGCATTGCTGATCGAGTGGCAGCACACAGTCCGTTTAGCTACAGGGCGTCAGACAGCTCTGCAGGACATGTGACAGCGCTAAGGAATGTCCAGCAGCGCTAAAATACAAATGCACAGCACGTCTCGAAGCGTTATAGCTCGTCTGATACCACTTCAGGAAGTTCTGCAGCGCTAAAAGACCTATGGTAGCGCTATAGATCTTTTGCAGCACTACAAAACGTCTTGCTGTAATACAGAGCGTCTGGCAGCTTTAGGGGACTTCTGTCAGCGGTACAGGACGTCTTGCAGAATTACAGGACGTCTGGTAGCAATAAATGAAGCCTGACAGAACTACATGATGTGTGCTACAACTACAGGA
Source organism: Panulirus interruptus (assembly GCA_032273725.1). Lineage (NCBI taxonomy): Eukaryota > Metazoa > Arthropoda > Malacostraca > Decapoda > Palinuridae > Panulirus > Panulirus interruptus. The sequence goes on along the minus strand of JAUTYZ010067157.1, from coordinate 6,010 downwards.
CGTATAGCTGCCCTACAGGACATCTAGCAGCATTACAGGACATCTGTTAGCGCTTAAGGACGTCTACCAGCGCTACAGGTTGTCTTGCTGCACTAAGGAACATTTAGCAGCGCTACAGGACATCTAGCAGCACTATAGGACGTTCGGCAGCACTGCATAACGTCTTGCTGCGCTACATGATGCTTAGCAGCGCTACAGCACCTCTGACAACGTTACAGGACGTTTGGCAGTCATACGGAACGTTTAGCAATGCTGCAGGACATCTGACAACGCTACAGATCGTACGGCAGCCCTACAGTACGTTTAGCAACGCTACGGGATGACTGGCAGCGTTACAGGACGACTGGCAGAATTACAGGATGACTGGTAGCAACAAGGGACGCTTGGAACTATGTAACATGTGCTAGCGCTACAGGACGTCTAGCAGCCTTACAGGACATTTGGCAGCACAACAGACGTCTAGCAGCGCTTAGGGGTGTGTGGCAGCACTACTAGAAGTTTGACAGTGCCACAGGACGTATGGCGCACTACAGGACGTCCGGCAGCACTACTGAACGTCTAATAGCCCTACAGAACGTTTAACAGCGCTACGGGACGTCTGGCAACGCTACAGAATGCCTGGCAGCCCTACGGAACGTTTAGCAGGGCTACAGGACGTCTGGCAACAGAACAAAACGTCTATTAGCCCTACAGAACGTTTAGCAGCGCTACAGAACGTCTAGCAACGCTACACAATGCCTGGCGGCCTTACGGAACATTTAGCAGGACTACAAGACGTCTGGCAACACTACAGGACGTCTGGCAGCCCTACAGTACGTTTGAAAACGCTGCAGTTTGACTGGTAGCAATTCAGGTCGTCTGGTATGTACCACTACATGACGTCTGGTAGAACTGCAAGACGTCTAGAAGATCTACAGGATGTCTGGCAGCACTACAGGATCTCTGACAGCACCACATAAGGTCTTGAATTGCCACAGGAGATCTAACAGCGCTACACAACGTATGACAGCAATACTGGACTTTTGAAAATGCTACACTATATCCAGAGCCCTACAAGACGTCTGATCTGCACTACAAAGCGTCTGACGACAGTACTGACGTCTGCCAACGTTCCAGGACATCTATCAGCGCTGCAAGACGTCTAGCAGCTCAATAGGACGTATATCAGCAATACAGAACGTAAGACAGCAATACATAACGCCAGGCAGCTCTAGGAACACTACAGGACGAGTGGCGGTGCTGCGCGACGTCTTACAGCGATACAGGACGTGTAGCATCGCTGTGGAACGTTTGTCTGCGCTATAATACGTGTGGAAGAACTACAGTACCTCTGACAGTACTACAGCGCGTCTGGTAGCGCTTCAAGTTGTCTGGCATGAGTCCAGGAAGTTTTGCAGCCCTAAAAGAATTATGGCAGCGCTACAGGTCGTCTGGCAGCACTACAGAACGTCTTGCCGATATATAGAGGTTTGGCAGCGATGTTGGACTACTGACAGGACTACAGGACGTCTGGCAGAACTGCAGAATGTCTGGCAGCAATGAAGGATGCCTGGCAGAGGTACGAAACATGTGCTTGCGCTACAGAGATTTAAGCAGCTCTATAGGAAATCTGGGAGCACAACAGGATGTCTGTTAGCTCTAACGGACGTCTAACAGCGCTACAGGGCAACTGACAGCTCTACAGGACGTTTGGAAGCGCTACCGGTCGTCTGGTAGCACTACTGGACACGTGGCAGCACTTCAGTCCGTCTAGCGACGTTACAGGACGTTTGACAGCGCCACAAAAATTCTAGAAGCTCTATAGGAAGTCTGTTAGCACTGCAGGACGTCTGAAAGCATTACATATCGTCTAGAACCTTTAAAGAACGTTAAACAGCGCTACAGGACGTCTGACAACACTACAAGACGCTACAGGTTGTCTGATAGCACTACTAGACGAGTGGCAGCACTACAGTCCTTCTGGTGGCACTACATTATGTCTGGCAGAGTCACTGAACGTGTGGCAGCGCTAAGAAACGTCTAACAGTGCTAAAGGACATATGACAAAAGTACAGTACTCTGGCAGTAGCACAGCACTTTTGGCAGAGCTACAGGTCATCTGGCAGCACTCCAGGAACTTTTACAGCTCTAAAAGAAGTATAGCAACGCTATAGGTCGTCTGACAGCGCTACAGAACATCTTGCTGCAATACAGAGCGTCTGACAGCGTGACTGGACTTCTGGCAGAAATACAGAAAGTCTGGCAGTAATAAAGGACGCCTGTCAGAACTACATACCCTGTGCTTGCGTCACAGGACGTCTAGCAGCCATACAGGACATCTGGCACCACAAAAGGACGTCTGTTAATGCTAAAGGACATCTAGCAGCTGCGGGACGTCTGACAATGCTACACGACGTCTGTCAGTGATGTAGGTCGTCTGGCGGCGTTACAGTTCGTCTGACAGCACCACAGGATGTCTAGCAGCTCTATAGGGCGTCTATTACCTCTACAGGACGTCCGACAACATGACATATCGTCTGTAAGCCCTGGAAAACGTTTGATAGCGTTACAGAACATCTGGCAGCGCTACAAGACGTCTGACAGCGCGGCAGGTTGTCTGGTAGCATTACTTTGCGATTGGCAGCACTACACTCCGTTTGGCGGCGAAACAGGACGTATGGCAGAGTCAATGGACGTCTAATAGCTCTACACGATGTCTATCAGCACCAAGGATGTCCGACAGGAATACATAACGTCTAGCAGGCCTACAGAACGTGTAGCAGCAGTACAGGACGTCTGGCAACGCTACAGAATATCTGGCAGCGATACAGGTCGTCTGGTAGCACTACTGGACGAATGGCGGCACTACAGTCCGTCTGGCGGCGGTACAGAAAGTCGGACAGTACTATAGGGCGTGTGGCATCGCTATGGAACGTTTGGCAGCGCTGAGGGACGACTGGCAGAACTACGGTATCTCTGGTAGTAGTAGAGGACTTCTGGCAGCGATACGGGTCGTCTGGCAGCACTCCAGGAAGTTTTACAGTGTTATAGTACGTATGGCAGCACTACAGGACGTCTGACAGGGCTTCAGGACACTTAGAAGAGCCACAGGACTTCTGGAAGCACTACAAAACGTCTTGCAGTAATTCAGAGCATCTGTCAGCGTTATTGGATTTCTGGCAGCGCTAAAGGACGTCTAGCAGAACTACATGATGTCTGGCAGAAAGAACACTTGGGAGAATTGCATAACGTCTGGTAGCGCTACAGGACGTCTAGCAGTCTTGCAGGACATCTAGGAGTACAACAGGACGGCTGCTAGCGCTAAAGGACGTCTAGCAGCGCTACAGGGCATCTTGAAGCACTACAGGATATTTGGAAGCGCTACAGGATGTCTGGCAGCACTACAGGACGTCCGGCAGTACTACATACCGTTTAGAAGCCCTACAGAACGTTTAGTAGCAGTTCAGGACAATTGGTAAAGCCACCGCGCGTCAAGTAGCCCTACGGAGCTATTTTGCATTGCTACAGGAAGTCTCACAACGCTACTGGACGTCTGGCAGCCATACAGTACGTTTGACAACGCAACAGGATGACTGGTAGCACAAGAGGTCGTCTGGTACTACTACATAACGTCTGATAGAGCTACAAGACGTATATAACAAGTAAAAGGCGTCTGACAGCACCACATAACGTCTTGAATCGCCACAGGACATCTAACAGCGCTACACAACTTGTGGCAGCAATATAGGACGGCTGGAAACGCTACACGAAATCTAGCAGCACTACAGGATGTCTGAGTTGCACTACAAAACATCTTGCAGGCACCGCCACAGGACGTCTCTTAGCACCACAGAACATCCGACAGCACAACATAATTTCCGGTAACCTTACAGAACGTTTAGCAGCACTACAGGATGTCTGACAACGCTACAGAACGTCTGGCAGCCCTACAGTACTTTTGGCAACGCTAAATGATGATTGGTAGAGCTACAAGTCGTCTGGTACCACCACATGACTTGTGGTAGAGCTACAAGACTTCTAAAAGACCTACAGGATGTCTGGCAGCACTACAGGACCTCTGACGGTACCATATAACGTCACGAATAGCCAGAAGACATCTAAAAACAGCATTACAGGGCGTCTGGAAGTGAAACACGAAATCTAGCAGTACTAAAGGTTGTCTGAGCTGCACTACAAACCGTTTGGCAACGGCTAATGCATCTGGCAGCGTTGCAGGACGTCTGGGCGTGCCACAGGACTTCTAACAGCTCTACAGAACGTCTCTAAGTACTACTGGACGTTCGACATCACTACTTAATGTCTAGAAGCCCTACAGAACGTTTAATAGTGCTACAGGACATGTGGCAGCGGTACACGACGTCTGGCAGCGCTACAGGTCATCTGGTAGCATTACCGGACGCATGGCAGCATTTTTAGTCTGTCAGACGGAGCTATAGTTAGTCTGAAGGCGCCAAAGGAAGTCTACCAGTTTTATAGGACGTCTGCTACTACTATAGGGCGTCCGACAGCATTACATATCGTCTTACCAGCGCTACAGGATGTCTGGCAGCGATATATTTTGTCTTTTAGCACTACTGGAAGATTGGCAGCGCTACAGTTAGTCTGGCGACGCTACAGGAGGTCTGGTGGCGTCACAGAACGTCTAACAACTCTATAGGACGTCTGTTTGCACTAACGGACGTCCGACAGCAATGCATAGCGTCTAGCAGCCTTTCAGAACGTGTAGCAGCACTAAAAGTCGTCTTGTGACATTACATAACGTCTGGCGAAGCTACAGAACGTTCAGCGGAACTACAGCTCGGCTGGCAGCGAAACAGGACAAATGACAGCCTTAGGACGTTTGGCAACGCTACAGAACTATTGGTAGCTCCACAGGTCGTCTGGCAGCACTACAGAACGATTGGCAACACTATACGATGTCTGCTAGGACATCTGCTTGCGCTTCAAAGACGTCTCAGAGCACTGCAGGACGTCTGGCAATGCGAAAGAACTTCTGGCAGCGCTAAAAAAAAAAACCTGACAACACTAGAGGACGCTTGGCAGCGCTACAGCATGTCTGGCAGCTGTACAGGACGTCTGACAGCGCAACACGATTTCTGGCAGCGCTACAAGACGCACGACAGCGCTGCAGGTCGTCTAGCAAGACTACAGGACGTCTTGCTGTGTTACAGAGAGTCAGGCAGTACCAAAGGACGTCTTACAGCACTACATATCTTCTTGTAGCATAACAGGTCGTCAAGCAGCCCTACAAGAAACGTAGTAGAAATACAGAACGTTTGGCAGAGCTACAGGCCATCTGGCAGCGGTGAAGGACGTTTAGCAGGGCTACAGGATGTTTGCGAGAACTGCAGAACATCTGGCAGTAATACAGGGCGTCTAGGAAGACTACAGGACGTTTAGCAGTGCCACAGGAATTCTGGCAGTACTAAAGGACGTTCGGCAGTACTACATAACATCTGGTCGCTCTATAGAGCCTCCAGGCTCCAGGTCGTCTTGCAGCGGTATTGAACGTCTAGCAGCGCTATAGGAAATCTCGTAGCGCTACAAGACGTCTGACAGCGCTATAACCACGTCTGTCACTGCTATAGGAAATATGGCAGAACAAAAGGAGCAATATCAGCACCACAGGACGTCTCACAGCGCTACACAACGTCTGACAGTATTATAGGACGTTTCGCAGTGCTATAGGACGTCTGGCTGCACTACAACACGTCTGGCAACATTACATAACGTCTGACAAAGATATAGGACCTTTCCTAGTCCTATAGGACGTTGGCAGCACTACAAGACGTCTGGCAGCGCTACAAGCCATCTAGTGGTGCTACAGTACGTCTGTTAGCACTACTGGACTTCTCGTAGAAATAAAAAGCTTCTGGGAACTAAACAGGACGCCCGGCACTGCGACAAGACGTGTGGCAGTGCTACAGGATGTCCGGCAGGACGTCTTACATGGCTACGGGACTTCTGGCAGCAGTATATAACATCAGTATATAACATCAGACAGCGCTTA